>JACGDI010005476.1:200840-225054 GCA_014898725.1 Jacaranda copaia | reverse complement strand
ATTTGTAAAATGGCCTATTGGGCCTATTGGGCTATCCCATATCACCAATAGGTTCCCACCATACCAACTAGAATCTATACAAGTGACTTACTGTGAGAGCTCTTATTGACTATGGAGGTCGAACAAACACAACTGTCTCTCTATTGCATTGAATGCTTTGGTAGGCGGCATGCCTCCATATTAATGGTGCGTGCCACCACATATAGCACTTATTCTATTGTGCTTGGCTAGTGCGCGCCTTCAATGTACTACCTTGTCCAGGGAGCTAAAAATGGCACCACCTAAAATAATATACAAACTAAAGAAGATTTAATGGTTCTCGAGCAAGGACTAAAGCCTTATTTATGCAATAAGAGCATCATAAACATATTAACCACACCAGGAAGGTTATAAATACCCCATTCCCAACTTTCAGCAAGATATCACTTAAAGCCCTCATTTTTTTGCTCTATCTTCTTATCGATATTTACTGACTTGAATGTTGAAATGTCTTAACTGAGGGCATCTTGGCTAGCCCCTTCATCCTGTGTAGATATCGGCATCCAGCCTAATCGATCAAAGCATGGTTGATCCTATCGAGGATACCTATCCAGCACTTAATCCAAGAGATGATTGAATCCAATAGGTTCCCACCATACCGACTAGAATCTATACAAGTGATTTATTGTGGGAGCTCTTACCGACTAGGGAGGTCAAACAAACACAACTGCCTCTCTGTCACATTGAATGCTTTGGTAGGCGACATGCCTTCATATTAATGGTGCGTGCCACCACATGTACCACCTATTCTATTGTGCTTGCCTAGTACACGCCTCCAATGTACTACCTTGTCCTAGGGGGTTGGAAATGACACCACCTGAAACAATATACAAGCTGAAGAAGAGTTAAGGGTTCTCAAGCAAGGACTAAAGCTCTATTTGTGCAACAAGAGCATCATAGACACATTAACCACACCAGGAAGGTTATAAATACCCCATTCCTAGCTTTCAACAAGGTATGCTCTTTATCACTCAAAGCCCTCATTATGTTGCTTTATCTTTTAATCGATATTTATTGACTTGAATGTCGAAATGCCTTAACTGAGGGCATCTCGGCTAGCCTGACGTTTGCTATTGGTCACAGGACTCGACCTCGTTACATCATCAAGCACTTCTATCGACCTCCCACTTGGTTGATCGAATTAGACTTTAGCCTAATTTACCCATAAACTATTCACACTCTCATCAGTTTAATTAATAAATATTATATTAAAAATTTCTTATTGTTATTATTATAGGTTATTATAATGATATAGTAATTAAACAAAATATATTTATATTAAAAATAATTAAAAGATGAATATGCATATATATATATATATAAATTGTAATTGAGTTAATAATATTGATAACCAAAAAAAAAAAAAACTACACCCTAAATTGTTTGAATTTCAAGATTTTATTTTTAGGTGTAAAGATGTTATGTTAGAATGGAGGAAAATTAATTTTTTTTATATTGGGAAAAAAGAAGAAATAGTTAGATTTTGTGTTAGAAAGGAGGAAAATTAATTTATTTATGTTAAATGAAAAATAAATAAATATTTTAATTGAGGGTATGTTAGTCTTTTAAAACTTATCCCAATATTATCATCCATCAAAGTAAACATTTAATACAATTATTCTCTTTTACCATACAAATCATCTTGCAAAGTAAATTAGTTTAAAAAATATAAAATTATCCAAATTCTATTTTTCATCGCGCATTTCATCTCATCACTCTACATCTCATACCATTAAATAAATGGGGCCGAAGGGCTTGTTTACATTTCTTGATAAGCCATGATAATAGGCCATAGCTACATTCATCTTTTGGGTCAGATTCAGATTAGATCAATGTTGGATCCAAGTCTGAATCTAAAAGTAATATACCATATCCAAATCTAAATGAAAGTTGTATATCCCTTAGATATTCAAAAAAGTCCAAATCTGAATACTTTAAAAATATCATATATTTATTACTTTTCTAAAAATTTAGTAGAATCAAAATTCAAAATAGTTATTCTTAAAAAAAACATAACAGATTAATGAATAAATTTTTAAGTTTATTGATTACTTAAAATCGATAATAGAATTTAACTTAATCACATTCATTCACTAGATTATTGCATTTTAGGTTTCGTTGCTAATAAAAGTACTTATTTGGTATTATAAATACATAGTTACATTTAATTCTTCAATCAACTAATTATAGACTTAAAGTTTTATAAATATGATACTTATTTTGATCAAATTGAGATTTACATTGCATTCTTGTCATATCATGACATTCGAGTCCTGCTCATTATTCTTCCTGCATTATTTTTTGTTATAAAAATAGAAAAATAAGTTATATAATTATGATGTAAATAAGCTCGAAATCTAATAATATATACGAGAAACACCTGATTTGATATATTGCATAAAAGTTCATTACTCCTTTCATCCAAATATCTACTTTAACATTGCTATAGGACCCTATGTATATACATATGTATAATACAATATATGAATTATACTAAATACATTTAAATTTAGATTATTAATGGATCGGATCGAGCCATATCCAATTCGCTTCTTTTATTTTGAATTACAAACTTTTTTAATCGCATTATATCCATCTAATCTTTTATTGGTTAAATATTCTAAATAATCAAATCAAATTCAAATTGAATTTGAATTAAAATATGCTCTATTAACAGACCTACACGAGTGTATGATGGCTCACACCAAAGTCTAAACCCACTACTATTCACAGATTATGGTTGATGACAATTCCCACTAATAGCTATGAATAAAAAATCCAACAAAATTGATAGGTGGAATCAAAATTATAAATTACAATTTTGACCTTATATTTGAGCTAATTCAAATACTTAGGAGGGCGTTTTGGTCAATTTTCAATTCATTCCACTAATTCCATAAACATACATAAATAATTGTTTAAAATATCATTCTTCATCCTTCATTTTATCCCACATAGTAAATAAAATGTAATAATTGTGAAATAATCTCAATCCTTATCATCATCACAATTTTCATCCCATCAACATTCCATCAAAAATATTAAACAGGACCTAAATTTATTATCTACTTGATTGAATGATATTAATGGAATAACTTATAAAACGATATTAAAATTGACTATTTCACGCGTGTTCCTAAACTAGAAACCCACAACATCCATTCTCCAATTGTATGAAAAGATCCCCACAGACAAATTCTAAAACTATCATTTTAGCGTAATCTAATAGCTCCTTAATGAACACATTTAATAGGTATTCTTTTGTGATTATCAATAACTAAATTTACTTTGGTTACTATAGGTTTTTGTTGTGACTTGGAACTATCAAATCCTAATTGTAAAATAATAGTAAAAAAAATTTAATGTAATTGACAGTAAGATTTAACGTGGTTCGGCAATATGCCTAATCTACCTGATAAAGAAAAGAATTTTATTGATCTCAAATTAAAGTGCAAGTACAAACTTTGAATCCCACAAATCTTATGAGAATACCCAACACCCTCATTCTTAACTCCATCTCGAGAAACTATTTTAAAAACAGTTAAAAACCCTTGTGTATGTATCTCATCTATTTGTCTAGGAAGAAAATTGAATTTATACTTGTAAAAATTGAGTCCTAGGCCCATAGGCCTACGCTGCACGCGGGGGTGCACATAACTTGTGTCCCGGCACAAGAATTCTATTACTGCTATAAAATTTAGGTAGAAACTTTATGCTGAGATGCAAAAAACTTGCTCCTCGATGCAAAGCTATTGTTCACTGTAGGAAGTTACTGTTCACCACGAAGTCATTATTCACCACATGCCTTTTTCAACCCTTTACTCTGTTTTGATTAATTTTTCTTCCTATTCTCATTAATTAGGCTCAAATTTCAAGGCAAAATCAATAATTATCCACCTTGACTTGAAATTCACCATCATTCTTCTTTGTCCTTACCCCCAAAGAGAGCTTATTATTTGAGTTTGTAAATGTTAATCAAACCCAAGCAATGCTTGAATTTGATTCCTGGAATAGTCATGGTCAACATGTCTATCAAATTATCCTTACTCTTATCCTTTTCAATCAAAATAACACCTTGAGATACTATATCTCGGGCAAAGCGATATCTCACATTAATATGTTTTGTTCTCTCATGAAAAGTTTGATTTTTTGATAAGTATATGGCACTCTAACTGTTACAAAATATTAAAGTGATCTCAGAACCCATACCCATATCCTTAATCAGCCCCTTTAGCCAAATGCCTTCTTCTTTTGCACCTTGGTCAAAGCTATGTACTTAGCTTCTGTTGTAGACAATACAACTAATGATTGCAAAGTCACCTTCCAGCTGACTGTATAACTCAAAACATAAAACATATACCCCGTCATGGGCCTTCTACTATCCAAATCTCTCGTGTAATCCGTATTTACATAGTCAATAATCCTAGAAGTAGAATTCAATTGACTATACCTCAAACATCTGTTAGTAAAGCCTCTCAAATACCTTAAGATCTATTTCGTAGCCTACCAATAAGTCTTTCTTGGCTTGTGCATGTACTTGCTTACAACACTAACTGCATGTGAAATGTTTGGCCTAATGCACACCATGGCATACATCAAGCTACCTATTGCACTAGCATACAACATATTAGAGATGTGCTCTACCTCCTTCTCAGTACTAGGTAAATCACCTGATGAGAACCTAAAATGAGCTGCAAGTGGCGTACTTACTAGCTTGGACTTATCCATCCCTAAACACTCTAGTACTTTTTCAATATAATTCTATTGAGATAAGTACAACAATTCTGCGTGTTTATCCCGGATGATCTCCATGCCCAATATCTTCTTTGTATTGCCCAAATTCTTCATCTCAAATTCTTCACTTAACTGAGCTTTTAAAATGTTGATCTCATATATGTTCCTATAGGCTATTAACATATCATCAACATACAATAACAACTATACTAGAAGGCTATCACTATATCTTTTATACATAATAATCAAAATTGCTTCTAGTGTATCTTATCTTGGTAATAAATGCATTAAACTTTTTATACTATTGCCTAGGATACTGCTTCAAGCTATATAAAGACTTCTTCAAGAGATATGCTTGATTTTCTTTCCTAGAAACAATGAATCCTTCTAGTTAGCTCATGTAAATTTGTTCCTCCAACTCACCATGCAAAAACGTTGTTTTCACATCCATATGCTCAAGCTCCATATCAAATAGAGCAACCATGGCAAGTAAAACATGAATGAAAGTGTGTTTAACAACTAAGGAGAACACCTCATGGAAGTAAACTCCCTCTCTCTAAGTAAAACCTTTAGCAACCAAACATGCCTTGTATTTAGCATCCTCAATCCCAGGAATCCCTTCCTTCTTCTTGTAGATCCATTTGCATCCTACAATCTTATGTCTTTTGGGTATATTAACCAACTCCCATGTGTTATTTTTGTTCAGAGATTCTATCTCTTCACTCATAGTTGTAATCCATTTATTAGAATCTGGCCTAAAAATTACCTCTTTGTATGAGATTGGATCATCTCCTACAAACTCATTAGCTGAACTCAATGCATAATCTACCAAATATGAGAATACAAACTGTTATGGTGGTTTGATTTACCTCCTCTCCCTATTGCGAGCCAAACGATAATTCTGCAGTGAATTATTTTCTTGTTATTGGTTGGGTAATAATGTGCTATCACCAGCTTTATGTACCACCTTTTGTTTCTCCTTTGAAACTTGTGGAGTGTTAAGTTCAAACTTTATCTTTTCCTTAATGCCTTATTAATTGCTTTCAAGTTGCTCCATATTCATTATCATCATTGACTCATCAAAAGTCACGTCCTTATTGATAATCATCCTTGAGCCTTTATCATCATTACACCACAAACGATAACCCTTGACTCTATGTGCATAGCCTAGTAATATGCACTTCCTAGCCTTTAGCTCAAGCTTCCCATCATGAACATGAGCATAGGCTAGGCACCCAAACACTCTCAAATTTGAGTAATCAACAAGAGACTCGAACTAAACTTCCATTGGTGTCTTATAGTCCAAAGCAGTTGATGGTGACCTATTCTCAAAGTAACAAACAGTATTGATTGCTTCTACTTAAAAAATCTTGGACAATCCGGCATTAATGAGCTTGCATCTAGCTCTCTCAAAGATAGTACTGTTCATTCATTTTGCAACTCCATTCTATTGTGGTTTGTGTACAATTGTGCGATGCCTCACAATTTTTTTCTTATTGTATAAAGCCCCCAAAAGATCTGAGTGAATATAATCCAAGGCGCCTTTAGTCCTATGAATTGTAGTGCCGAATTTTATCTTATGTTACTTGCCAAGCACACATTGCTCACAGAAATTTAGTCCTCCAGTCTTCTCTCCACCAAGCAAGTTATATTTGCTCAGTTCTAACATCCCTCTCTCACTCATATGCCTAAGCCACATGTGCCACAATCTCTAGTATCATTGACTGATAAAGAAACCACTGCATTACCAAAAACTGTGCTACCCTGCAAGATGTAAAGGCTATTCCTTTTATCTCCCTTCATGATAAGCAGTGCACTTTTGAAAACCCACAAAACTCTATCTCGAGCCTGTATTCACAATCATTCTTATCCAAAGTATCCAACGAAGTTAGATTTTTCTTTAAATCTGGGACATGACACACATCTATTAGGATCCTTACTATGTCATCGTGTATTTTGATACTAACAAAGTTGATTCCTACAACCATACATGAAGTATCGTTTCCTATAAGTACTTTACCACCATCGTATTTTTGATAACTGGTAAACCAATCTTCACGTGAGCACATGTGGTAAGAGTAACTACTATCCAAAATCCATTCAAAGCTTAGTAAGCCTTTATAATATTGAGAACAAGCCCACCATCAAACTCATCATCAAATTCCTGCAACATCATCCCATTTTTGATTAGAAATTTCATTTATGTCTTTCGCTTTTCATCATTTCAGACAATATCATTTTTAGTGCCCCTTTTCATTGCACCTAAAACACTTGTCATTATTTTTAGGCTTGGTTCGGGACTTCGATCAGCCTTTACTCTTTCCTCTTTCTCTTGATTTCCCTTTTGTTACCAAACCATCCCTATTTTCACCATCATTACTGTCCAGAACATGTTTTATCAACTCATTGAAATTTAATGAAGCCTTCACATCTTCCATTGAAATCGTATCTCGTCCATACAGCAAAGTAGTGACCAAGTGCTCAAAAGAGTTGGGTAGCAAATATAAGAGAATCAATGCTTGATCTTCATTTTCAATTTTAACATCTATACTAGCGAGATGCAAAATTACTTTATTAGAATAATTAATATGCTGAGTAATAGATGTGCTTTTCTTCATCCTCAACATGTATAATCATTACTTCAGATACAACCAATTTGTTAGGGACTTCATCATATATAGACTCTCTAGCTTTTACCATAGTTCCGCTGGCATACTTTTCGTGATAACCTTTCTCAGTATGGTATCTACTAATGATAATACCAGAGTACCATAAACTTTCACCATAAACTCATCATTCTCTTATTTATTAGCATTTTTGGCAAGGAATCTTTGACTTTTAATGCTCTTTGTAAACCTTGTTGACATAAGAGGGCGTAGACCTTTATCTTTCACAGCCTAAAATTATTCTTCCCATTGAATTTTTCTATCTTATATTTCATGGCTACCATTTGATCAATCCCACTCTCGATACCAATTTGTTGTGATTTAGAATGATCAAATTCTAACTATGAAATAATAGTAAAGAAAATTCAATATAATTGATAATAAGATTTAATGTGGTTTGGCTATGTGTCTAATCCATCCAACAAATAAAAGAATTTTATTAATGTTAAATTAAAGTGCAAGTAAAAACTTTGAATCCCACAAATCTCATGAGAACAGCCAACACCTTTGTTCTTAACTCCGTCTCAAGAAACTATCTCAAAAGTAGTTAGAAACCCTTATGTATGTGTCTCATCTATTTGTCTAGGAAGAAAATTGAATTTATACCTGCAAAAATTAAGTCTTTGGCCCATGGGCTTGCGCCGCGCACTAGGACATGCATGACTTGTGCCCCGACACAATAATGCTATTGCTACTGCAAAATTTGGGCAGAAACATTGCGCTGGAGCACAAAAAATTTGCACCTCAGCACAAAGGTATTGTTCATCACGTGAAGCTACTGTTCACCGCTCGCTTTTTTCGACCCATTGCTATATTTTACTTCTGGTTCTTATTAATTTAGCCCAATTTTCAAGGTAAAATCAATAGTTTTAGTTACCATTTTTCTGCTTTAAGCAAACACCAACAATTATACATATTTTTTGTAGTGCAACTTATGCTACTTTACAAGGGTTGAGATAACAATAAATCCAAACCATTCAAGATTTTTACTCACAAGTGTCATATCATTGGGATCAGTTTGCACAATTTGAGCTTAAATGGGTTTGCTTGAATGGCATTATGCAATTTATAACAAATAAAGATTTTTTTTTTCGTTTGGTTGAAAGCCTCTTCTTTCTTTCACAAGTATACTTAATGGTTTACTTTTTGAGGAGACTTGAACAAAAATACTTAGGGCCCATTTGATTTCATCTTCAAAATTTCTTTTCATATTTTCTACTATTCTAAAAATAAAATATATCACTTTTTACATATATTCACTCAACATCATTTTTATTTTTATTTTCAAAACATATTCTCCAATAATATATATCTTTTCCCTATAACTTATATATCTTCTCTCTTTATTCCACAATTTCTATCTTTCTTCACCTACAACCTACTTAAATCAACACAATCATTATTTTTTTAATAATCTATCCAAATACAAACTTATTTTTAACTCATTTCCACTAACTACTTTCCAACATATTGAAAAAGATGAAAATAAAAATTGAAAATGAAAATAAAAACAAATGGGCCGTTAGTCTCATTCTCCTTAAGTCATTCTTGCCACAACCTATCTGCAAAGGGTGAAAGCTATATTTACTAAGTTGGGCTAATAATTTGATAATCGACTTACCTAGTCGAGTGAGTAAGCCTCCAATATAATTGGGTTGAGTCCTACAATCACTAGCACATGTGAGGCTAGTTGAGGTGCCCTCGACTAAGGCATTTTGATGCTCAAATCAGTATTTGATTGATTAAACGAATGAGCAAAAGAGTGTGTGCTTCTTAGTATAGAATGGCATACCTTGTGAGAGGCTGGTTATAGGGTATTTATAACTTCTCCAAATGATGAATATGTCCAAGGCGCCCTTGTCATGAAAATAGGGCTCCTGTCCTTGCATGGGGAGTTTTAGATCTTCTGCCAATTATGTACTTTTTCATGTGGCTTTATTTTTAGCTTTTGGGGGCAAGTTAATACATAAGGACACACTTCTAGTTTGGCATGGTAGATAGGAGATACTAGTGTGGCATGCGCCATTAATATAAAGGCATATAGCTTGCCAGAGCATTTAATGCAGCAAAAATACAACTCCATAGAAAGTCGACTTGCTAGGTCAACATTCAAGTTAAAACACAAGTTGCTAGGTCAACATTCAAGTTAAAACACAAGTTGTTTCACATTCCTATAGGTTGGTTAACCTCATTCTCTCAACCTATGCTCTAGTCAAGTGGAACCAATGCTATTGAGGGCACTGGCACAAAGTGAGTGTGGGAGGTTGACACCAAACTTGGGCCTCAAACATGAGATGGGTTTCGCTCAATCTACATGGGTTGATAGCTATTGGGTTGGACTTATTGAGTCATTCCATATCACTATCAACATAAAAAGAATGGAGATTCAAAGAACAAAATTTGATGCCTACTATAAAGATGATGAATATCTTATCATAGATTTTGAAAAACTAAAGGCCAAGGATGTATGCAATGCTAAGAGTTTCCAGCATTTCTTTTCATAAGGCTACAATTGCTTGATCATTTTTATAGTCCCTCGTCTACCACTCCAACTATAATTTTTGCAACTAAGCTTTAGGTAATTTTCTCACAAGTTTTAGTGTAATGGTCTAAATTCTTCTACTACTACTCTATATGTTACCCCAAATAAACTCCCCATTGATTAGGAACTCTAGATGCATTCATATGACCTCTAATTTCTTAATATTTTCTTCACAAACTCACCAAGCATCATATCAACAATAAATGGTTCTAATATAACTACCAATCCTATTAGAAATATTTTTACTCATACACTTACTATTCCACATGCTTATCTTATTCCTCATATTTCACTAACACTATTAATAATTAAGGCATCAACTACGATATGACCAATTCGAAGTTGATGCTAAAAATTCATACCATGAGCTATGAAATTGGCCTAGCCGAACCTGAAGAGGATGCTCTCGTAGCTAACTTCCGCGAAGACCAATTCATAACTAATAATTATTTTTTTTATATGTATATAATTTTTCTATGAAGAATGCGGAATTAATCTATTACACTTGCAATGAACATGACTAAAGGCTAACAACTAATAATTTTTATTATTTATTATTTTTAAAAAATTACATTTCCTTTGAATATTTGTAGCTATAATTTATAATTATATATGGCTATGAAATTCATTTTGTATTAATAATATTGTCGCAAATACCTATTTTTTTTATAATATAAATTTACTATTTGCTGTATAACTTTATGATCTTTATTATGATGTTTAATTCTCTCATATTGTCATGTATAGATCCAAAGATGGAAAGGACAATTAAGACAAACTATAAAGTGGAAAGACTATTAGAATTCTTGTCTCTTTATTTATCACCTAAATTGGTCATTGCTACTACTCAAAACTACTTTGCATCTATGGCATTATTTATATCATGCTTTGCAGTCTCTCGTTTCTATTCAAATTCGGGATATATAAAACGCAATTAGGTATTTTAAATTTCCCTTGCAAGTTAGCAAAACAATCTACTTTATCTTTTAATAATAGTCCATTCAATTCTATTGCTCGTTTTGATTTGATTCATTATGATATTTAAGATTCTTCACATGTTGATTCTTGTTATATAATTTGTTTTTATTTTTTATGATTATTCATAGTATACATACTAAATTTGTTTCATGATATCTCATTCAGAGTTTTATTTAATATTTTGAGAGTTGATGGTGATATAAATTATTTTTTAGCCCGTATTGAAGTGTTTTGATTCGATAATGCTAACGAATATATTTATAGTGACTTCCACATAATTTTTAACTAACGTGGGACTCTACTACTTTTATCAGATCTACATGCTTCACAATAAAAAAGTAGAGAAAATTGAAAGCATCTTCATATCCTTGACACTAATCAAGATTTATTAATATATTTCTGCTTCTCTTCTAGAAGTTTTTTAAGAGGAAGTTGTATTAATTGTCATCCGAATAGCTAATAAGTATCCTCATCCATAATTTAAGGTATATCCATTATCAATTGTTATCTACTCAAACAACAGACCATTCTTTTTTCTATATCATACTCACAATGAGTGTACTAAATTACAACCTCGAGCTCATATCTATTATTTTGTTGGGTATGCAAATGTTCATAGGATTATAGTTATGACTCCACGACACACTGACTTTATATCTTTTTTGGTCTATTGCCATATTATTTTCTAGGAAAATACCTTCTTGTTTTTTTTCTATCATGGTAGAAAATGGTCCTCGAAATAAACATGAGATGTTAGATTGAATTAATTGCACAATAGGCCTAAGATTCTCGATGGAAAGGGTGGAACTATTAGACTAATGAATAAACTCATTTTATTTACTAACCAAATTTAAGTGGTGAATATATAAATTCGTTTGGATACATTAGGTAAAGTGTTACATGATAAATGATGCAAATAGGGTAGCTTACACCTATAACATGTAGGAGCCCCATGTTAGTGATATATCTTAATTAAAGTATTATTCATTTTTTAAAGGAAAACAAATAATATGAGAAATTTTGAAGGTTGGCACCAGGAGAGCGAATTATGCATTGTTCTATAGATCTTTATTAGAGTTCTAAATCTAGGCTTGTTCTTAGTATTTTTCGTAAAATTCTTGGTAGTGTTTGGTTATTTTTTTTTAATTTTATTATGTGTGATACGGTTGAAAGTCGCTTATAGTGAAATGATAGTGTTTAGGGTTGATTCGACCAGGTAGGTCGAATGATCTAAGTTATATTTCTCTCGAAGTTTGAGATCTACAATTATAACACACATTGCACTAGTCGAGATGCCCTCGACTAAGGTACTCCGATGTTCAAGTCAGTTCTGGTTGAGATATAGTAATCAAACAAAAGACTGAGAGTATTAAGGGTTTGTAGCATTTTTTGCATTACCTGGAGTGTTGTTAGCTAGGATGTATTTATAGCCTTCTCCTGAGGCATGATATGTCGGAGATGCCCTTATCATGTGTACTGACTTTTGTCCTTACCAAGGGGTTGATGGTCATTCCATATCTAGATTTCAGTACTGTTTTAGATTACTTAATCTCTTATTTTTTAGGGTAAATAGCACCTCTGGAGGTGCCTCTCTGCCAAAGGTGGTGGCAGGGTTGGCAAAGTTGGTGGCAGCGACTATACCAGTAGTCACACATTATTAATGTGGAGGTATATTACCTGTCAAACTAATCAATCGACGGAGATTTGAGTCAGCAACGGAGTGGATCCTAAAGTCAATATAAATCGACCAGACCTGACTGGTTGACCATAGATCTCTGTTGAGTAAGGTTGACCAGATAATTGTTGACGGGCATTCTGGCCCAAAATTGATGTTGAGCATATTAGGCTATCCCATATCATGAGTCCCCTCAATTTGTAGTCCTAATTGAGCTTGTCGACGAGAAAGAGCAGTGAGTTAATAGGCAGTTACAGTAGTTAGCCATATTCGATCGAGGTTTTTGAATCCTCAACCAGGGTTTTTAAATTGCCAACTAGCAACTGTACCGGTAGTCATGCGCCATTAATACAGAGGCGTGCTGTTTGTCAGACTAATAAATAAGGCGAAAATCCGAGTTAGCGCCAGAGTAGGTCCTAAAGTCGATATAGGTCGATCATGGATCCTTGTTGAGTAATGTTGACTAGATAATTGTTGATGGGCGCTCTGCCCTAGAATTGATGTTGGACCTGTTGAGCCTATTGAGCCTATTAGGAAACTGATGCGACTAAAAGTTGCTTATAGTGAAAGGATAGTGTTTAGGGTGGATTCAACCACGTAGGTCGAATGATCCAAGTTATATTTCTCTCGAGATCTAAGATCTATAACCACAATACACGTTAGACTAGCCGAGGTGCCCCCGGCTAAGGCACTCCAATGTTCAAGTCAGTTCTGATCGAGATATAGTAATTAAATAGAAGACTGAGAGTATTAATGGTTTGTAGCATTTTTGGCATTACCTGAAGTGTGGTTGGCCAGAATAGCCTTCTCTTGAGGCGTGATATGTCGGAGGTGCCCTTATCATGTGTACTGACTTTTGTCCTTTCCAGAGGGTTAATGGTCATTCCGTATCCAGATCCCGAAACTATTTCATGTGGCTTAATCTCCTGTTTTTTAGGGTGAACAATACCTCTGGAGGCCAATCTTTGCCAAAGGTGGTAGTAGGGTTGGCAGAGTTAGTGGCAGGGTTGGTGGCAGCTACTGTACTAGTAGTCATGCGCCATTAATGTGGAGGCATGCTGTCTGTTAAACTAATAAATGCGGTAGAGATTCGAGTTAGCGCTGGAGTGGGTTCTGAGGTCGATATAGGTTAACCAGACTTGACTGGTCGACCATGGTTACCAGCCGAGTAAGGTCAACCGGATAATTGTTAATGGGCGCTTTGGTCTAGAATTGATGTTGAGCCTGTTGGGTTATCCTATATCAATGTGTTTTGAAAAATTGAATTATTGGAGAATATGAAAGTTATTTTTTAATATGTTTATTTATATTTTGGAAGAGATATTTTTTACTGTAACAGTTAAATTAATATTTTTTTGTTGGGGTTTTAAAATGAAATGGAATTGAGTAATTTTTTTAATATTAAAATAATAATAAAAAATATATAATCTATATATATAATATATTTATATATTAAAAAATATATATTTAAAAAAATAAAAATATATTTAATTATATTTCTTCAAAATAATATTATTTTAAAAAAATATAACCAAATAGAACCAGGTCGTCGTACTAGACCTGCTTTTGAGTTAAAAATCCCACTATGAGATGAAAACACCAACTACACTGAAAATCTTGGTCTGAATCAATTGTGACGCCAAAGCTGTGAGAAGTGGAACTAACTTGACTAATATTTATATTGGTTAGTCAACACTGTTGAATATTGATGCTCATTCTAATTTTTTAAATTCAAATTAAATGCAATTTTAAACCCACTTAATTATTAAAACGTAAATTTACGGTGCAAGAAGAAATTGCAAGGTGCCCCGTCGATCCAATTTCCTTTTCTCTTTTGACATACTTTTCCATTTATTTTAATTGTTGACAAAAATCAAAAAATTATTTTGGGCAGTACGTCGTGCTTTGTCACTCGTACCTCCCCCCCGCCCCCCGCTCCCACCAAACAGTCAAAAGTCAACTAATTATATAGTATTATTATTATGATACAGTTTCAGACGCACACTACACGTCAAGCATGAGACAAGAATAAAAACAAAAATTGTTTTTTCTTTTTCCATAATAATTTCTCAAACCGCTTTTGTGTTCGGACTCCTCGACAAAAATTGCACAAAGTTTCTGATTTTGGATCTGAACCAGGAACCCAGCTTTTCAGCTCCTTTCAATCATTAGATCATTCATTTTTATTTTTTTATTTCTCATTTTAATTTTTCACCTTTTTAACTCGTTTTGCCGTCCTAGTGTTTTTCTGATCACAAATAGTTGAATTAGCTTAATTAGGTTCGAGATATGTGTTTTTTCTTTAATCTATTTATATTTTGAGTTGAATCTTTTTATCGAGGAAGGAATCTGATTGAGCCATGAGGAAGAAGCTCGATACTCGTTTCCCCGCTGTAAGTTGCTACTTGCTTTCTCTTGTTTCTTTTCGATTTATTTTTAATTTTTTTCAATTTTTGTTTTTGGGTGTTTCTACTGCGGTACCATTATGCTTGAATTGAGAAGTTGAAGTCAATTATTACTGTAATTGAAACTAGCGCGATCTTGTATTTTTTCCTTTTAATTTTATTTATTAAAATCCACTTTTGAATTTTTTTTTTATTTTATTAAGCGAATTTGCAAGGTACTATCTTTTTCTTTTTTTCAAATAAACTTCCGACATTTTCCTGTGGATTTTTCATGTACATGTGAAGATGGAAAAGATCAATTTAAGTTCAGACATTTTGCTGCCGTTTGTGAACAGTATAACTGCACTGCTGAATAGAAGTACTAATTTTGCATCACAATGTACAACATGCAATGTGTCATCAAGTATTAGGTTCTTGTACTTTCTTTCATCTGTACTGAAATAATGTAGAACTCATTTAACTCCTTTTCCCATTACTTAAGTCGTATCTTGTTATGTAGTAAATGCGGGAGATAGAGCTTTGCCTTTTTCTGGTAGGTTCCATATTTAGGAGAGAAATGCTCTGTTCTTAGGGATCCATCGTCCTGATTTGTGTTTATATTGTTACAACATCTTCCTTACTAGTGCCATCCTATTATGAGTATTATTCACATTGAAGGATATTTTCCGCAACTTAGGATCCAGGGAACCTAAACCACAACAGGGCAAGTAGTTGATCGCCTGTCCTATTATGCATTGCCTTGCTTAGTAAACCTGTTTTCTCTTGCTTATTATCCACCATTCTAGGCTTTCCTAGGTTATATCGGGTATATCATTTTACTTGGGTTTAGATGCTATCCAATTCACTACCATTAATAATCTCTGTATTGATCTCTTCAAAAATGTTTATTAACATGATGAACAATGTCTCTTTACAAGTTAAACTTTCTCTTAGTTATCTAGGTCATGTAATTGGGAACTGCTTTCAAGTTCAGTTTCTAGTTTCTACTAAAGTACAAGGCTTCTGGGTCTACATAGATTTTAGGGAAAGATCGATCATAGAGTTTATATTTAGCCATTCCTCCTGTTCACTTGTTCAGGAATGCGTGGGTCTTGGGATGACATGTTGGTTTCGGTTCTCTTTTCCACTATTATACTAATCTCTGTTGACTTTTCTGCATTTCAACCTCTTTGCCTCCAATCAGATTAACTCTGTTAATCTTCCGTCAAGAGAATATGGGTTGGTTGCTGCTTGTATTTGCGCCTTAAAGCACAGCCCTTAATTTCTTAATCAAATATCAAACATGCTCACTGTTATTATTCCTATTGCCTAAAAGTTATAATATTTCTTGTTCTCTCTTTTCTTATTTATCTACAATACTTAGTTCAGAAATACTATATTACGGACACTGTTCATCCACTACAAACCAAGAGCCAAATGCCTGAGAGGAGGAAAACTCGAAGGAAGAAATAGAAAAGAAATAGACCAATTTCCTAAAATTCATCCACGTCAGATCAGCAGTCTTATGCTATCACTAAAAACATTACATGTCAACATTCCCTTTCTACGAAATTGCTGAAATTTTGAACTTACTGTGCGAATGCATTACTGATTTTGGTAATATTGAAAACTTCCCTTCTAAGTATAGTTTTGTCCTCTGTTTATAATATATTGTCCCTAGTTGTTGAAGATAGTAAGGCAATTTAAAAGCAAGATTTGACTCACTTTACAAAAAAGAGATATTCGATTTGGGACATCACAATATGGAAGATATAGCATTTGGTAAGATAGGGAAGGAGTATTTGTTCCCAATAAGTGGCTCAAAGCTGGTTTGCATCTTATGTAGACATAGGCTTTGAGCTTATTTGGCAATTATAAAACAAACGTGGAAAACATCTTACTGAGCTAGATTATGTGTAGAAACTCTATTCTTCATCCATATATGATTAGTTCCATTAGTACTTTAGCTCTTTATAAAAAATCAAAGGACAAGAGTTCTTAGATACGACTTTCTAACTCAAATTACATAAAGATATGCATTTAAGAAAGTCCTCTGTTGTCTCTGAATTATTTAACTCACTGAAACATAGAGTGGAACTTTTATCTCATTTTTGAAGTATGATATGCTTCAATAGTCTGCTATTTGAGATCACAATATCAAATAATATTAGGTTATTTTACATTGTGATTAGCACACAATTGTAACTAAATTTATGATTATTGTTACTATATGTTGGTTCTCATTATTTGTTTTTCACCTTAGGATGCTTCTGGCTGCTTACAGAAGAATAAATCTCAATTAGAGCAACAAGCCAGCAACAAAATAGAATCACTCTTGTAATCCAGCAATGACTTTAATTGTACTAATCAACTTGGCAAAGATAGAATTTATTATTAGCTGTATTACGTCTAGTCTGTAAAATTTCTAAAACTTTGCCTTATTTTTAGGACTTAATGGCCTTTGTATGTGATAGTTTCTGCATTAACGCATTGGAAATTTTTCTAAAGAGAAAATGAAACAGTAACATACAACAAATGTAGCATCTCCTTGTATCTTGTTGTACTAACAATGAATTCCATGATTTTCTTCCCTCATATAAAAGAAACTCGTGTTTTTCAGGCTCGTATTAAAAAGATCATGCAAGCTGATGAGGATGTTGGGAAGATTGCAATGGCAGTGCCTGTTTTAGTCTGTATGTACTTGTTTGTTATTGAAATATCAACTTTCACTGTGTGTCATGAATATGTCATGGATCTTAAATTGATTTCTCTTCTGGCATATTAATGCAGCTAAAGCTTTGGAGTTATTTCTGCAAGATCTTTGTGACCGTACATATGACATAACTGTGCAGAGAGGGGCAAAGACTGTTAATTCATTGCATTTGTTAGTGGAGTTCCATCTTAATTTATTCTTATATCTTAACCTATTTGAGTTCATTCTTTGATTGTTGGCCCTAATATTATCAAAACCTTGTATGAGGTCTTATAGTTCTTGGAGCTGTAGGGGACTTCAATGGCTGTTTAATGTGAATTTGGAGCCTGTTTTCAATGCTTTTGTTACTTTTGTTTGGAATGAGTTTCCTATTAGGTCTCATCTTTGAATAACTTGGGCAGCTTGCATGCACTTGTCATTTTATGCATCATTTTTCTTTCTAAATTTGATCATTTCTGTTGTATTAAATATTTAGTCATGGTGTTTGTGACAAGCATTGTTTTGTCCACAAACTTTATTTTGCTTATGGCACTACTAAGCAGTCTACAAGCACCACACTATTACTAATTTGATTTGCCCTTTGGAATGTAAACTTGACTGGTAGTTGTTCTAAATCTAGTCATTCATAGCATTACTATACATTGCCTATTCATTGTGGGTTGGTTATTCGTCGGTATCAGTTTAACTTACGATGTATTTGGAAGACCACTGCCAAACAAGCATTTCACCGAGAGCCAATAAGGAATTCCATTGATAAATGTCCGTTTTGATCCTTTGGGGCAACTCAATTAATTTAGTAGATCGTTTTAGGAGCCCCTAACAAAATGACCGTAGATTGAATCTATCCAATTTTTTGCAGTACAATGGTTGGCTAGTTGTACCTACCGTCTTTTTTGGGGGTCAATATCGTAATGCGGTTCATTCAACAATCTATCCGAAGGATTCACTGTATTAGTTGATAGCATCTCATATCTATTATGCTACAAGAGCCTTACGCATTTAATTCAACTTTGATTACAGATCGCTACCCTAGTGGCTATGCTCACCCTCCACCATATCCCTTGATCTTGAAGTTGATGTTTCCTCTGCAATAACATATATAAAAAAGAAAAATGCATCTAAGAATTCCCTGTAGTCTGCAAAAGTTAAAAGAAAATACTTTTGATGTGTTGGATGTACTATGTTAGTCTTTTCAAATATTTGGATCCTTATATTCCTTGAGGTTAAAATTTCATGCAGAAGTTATATTATTTGTCTTTAAGTTTGACTTGGTCCTTCCTGGAAAGACATTAGAGGGAAATAAAAGTATGGGCTGTGGATTTGGATCAGTTGCATTGAGCTTAGTGTTGTTATAAGTAATTTTATGCATCTCATAGAGGAAATTTGATTTAGCATTATTCCACTTCATTTTTAAAACCGAAATATAAGCTTGAGACATTTCATGTTTTAAAAATCTATAATCAGCTTCACCTTCTGAGTATCTCTCTCTATATGCAGAAAGCACTGTGTACATAGTTATAATGTGTTTGACTTTCTGAAGGAAGTTGTCAGCAAGGTTCCTGACTATGGTAATTCTGATGCTGCCACTGACACATCAAAAAGAAGGTTTAAAGGCTTTTATTTTGGCCTGTATTCTTTCCTCCTGCTGTATTATTTTCCTTGTGCTCGATTGTTCCTTATTTAGATACTCAATATTAAAAAGAAATTGTTGACTTTATTGCCAGGAAACTTGTTCCCAATGAATCGAATGACAGTGATGAAGAATCCAAGAGGGGCAGTATGGTATGATTTGCTTCTTTATAATTTTGCAGATTCTGAATTTATATAACTTGTGTCCAGTCAAAATATTCTCCCCAACCAATTGCCCAACAATTAAAGCAGGTGTTTGGTTCAGTTCTCCTTGACCTGATAAGGTTATCTTCTAATGACTGATTTTATACATTCATGTTCAGAGTGACCTGTGTTTGACATGATTAAGATCTAATTTTATTGCGTTACAGAGATCTATTGCTTCAATATGAATAGAAACTATGAGGTGCATGCAAATTTACCAAAATTTGGTTCTTCTAATATGCTGTATGATCTATTTGAGTTGCTTTAGTTTGCATTCCTTGGATCCAGCCATGACAGTGGATAGCCAATTATACGTTGGGAGTTTACTGAAGGATAATGCGTCCTGTTTGCTCAATGATCTTAGCCCAAGAAGCTTCCTAAAACTATGATGCTTGTAGATTAATTCTATTTTTGCATACATCAAAACTGTAATCCACCTTGTCTGTATCATGGCAAAAAATTTGTATATTCCTGTTCTAGTAAATGGATCTTCACATGGACATATATTATGCATGGAAAGCATATTCTGGTTTCTGAATAATTTGTGGCACTGAAATTACATGTTTTTACTGCAGCAAGAAGCATTCCATGCAAGTAGCAGTGGCAGGGGAAGAGGAAGGGGTCGAGGAAGAGGTCGTGGACGGGTCAGCAGAGTGACAGAGACAGAACCTCAACGGCATGAGGTTGAATCTAGCTCAACTACTTCTCGGCAAAGCATTAAAGAAATCTTGAGTCCAAGGATGCCAATAGATAATCACTCCGAGTTGAATGAATTGTCAAAGGAGAATATCAAAGTTAGTGATATTGTCAGTTTAGATACCAGGAACTTTGATCTGAATGCTGGAGTAGATGAAGGTTCAGATAAAAGAGCTTCTGCTGCTGTTGAAGTGGCAGCCTCTACTCTATCAGCAGGACCATCTGATGTAAAAGGTGAAGAGTATCCAGGGCTCTCTGAGATGGATAGGATGGCCATTGACCCTGTTCATCTTGCGCAACTTAGTTCAAGGTTTGATGAAGAAGAGGAAGATTATGATGAAGAAAGATAGAGTTAGTTAGAAATGAAGCCAAGGCCTTGTGTAAGTGCTAATCTACTTGGGATTAGAAATAGTTGGATGTACACATAGATGAAGACAAGATCTAAACATCCATGCTAGGAAATTTGCTTCGCTTCTTTTTCTTAATTAATCATGTCTATTCTTCTTTGTTCCAATTGTGTCACTGTGCATTTGCTGTAATCCCAGGTTTACATATCTAATTGCTGTGGTGTTGATGTAATTGATCTTTCATTGGCACAACTGTCTCAGGTGCACATTATCTCTAGTAAGTTCTGAATTGTTTTATAGCCATCATCTGAGCTGTATATGATCTAGTACGAGTAAAACTTACAGGTCTCATCCCCCCAACAACTGCCTATTTCTAAATGTTCTTGAAACTATAATGCTGAATTGTACATTAAAAGGTTGACCAGTGTTGAAAGAAAATAAAGTTTAATCAACATTCTGCGTCTCTTCTATTTGTTGGATAAACTGCATCTCTTTCTGTTTCTTGGATGAATCTGATTCTCATCAGGTGCATTAGAAAAGAAATTAACTCAATTATTTTGCAGTTCAGGGTAATAAAATTCTCTTTTACCACAACTTTCAAGTACCAAATTGTTTGCAACACCCAATAGTATATTTTGCATATATCAGAAGGCTGTCCAGAACCAGGTGAAATTCTTAGGCCACAACCCATGGCAAACAGTTCAATCCAATCCTAGATTCCTACAAGAAAGAGAATTGGTCACTTGTCTTGGCAAAACCAGCAAATTAGATATCCACTGCAATACGGTTGTACAGATTGGCAGGTAATCTAGGAGTGGGTACTGCCTCCAGTGGAGTCCTCATGTAGGTAACCAAACCAGGATTCTCTCCCATATCAATCTCTTCTGCTCTTACGCCATTAGGAGGAGCCCAATTGAAGTGGTGCAAGAGGTGACCTATCATAGATGTGACCAAATTGATGCCTAGTTGTGCACCTGGACATACTCTTCTTCCAGCACCAAAAGGAAGAAGCCGAAAATCATGTCCCTTCATATCGACATCCTCCTCAAGGAACCTCTCTGGCCTAAATTCCAAGGGATTCTTCCATACCTCAGGGTCACGTGCCACTGCCCACACATTGACGTGCACATTTGAGCCCCTGGGGATGTCATAGCCGCCAATCTTCACATTGGAAGTGGCACGATGGGGTAGCATGAGAGGGGTTGGAGGATGCAATCTGAGGGCTTCCTTGGCTACACATTGCAGGTAGGGAAGGTTTGAGAAGTCCAGTTCAGTCATTACACGTGCATGTCTGATTACCCGGTCTAGCTCCTCCTGAGCCTTTTGTTGGACCCTTGGATTCTTGATCAACTCTGCCATGGCCCATTCAACAGATATTGCAGTTGTGTCCATTCCTGCAGTGATCATGTCCTGTAATGTTTCCAAACAGATTTCAGCACAAAGCTTTCATGCCATTCAAGACGGGATGCTGGTCCCATCTTGCAATTTCATACTTCTTAGCACAGTACATATAAGCAAAAAACAAGCAAGTTGTTTGGAAATCACTTCATCTTGAGTTATCCTTGTCCATTAATAGAAAGCTAACAAAATTGGATGTAGCACAGTTTTGCTAAGTATTTGAACAAAGCAAATTGATAATGAGGAAATAAATTTTGATAATCGGATTGGTAAAAAGATTTTGGTCTCATCACTTCGTCAAATTCTAAAAGATACCATGTCAAACTTCATAAATGAAAGCAATCCATGGATGTTATAGGCAACACACTTATCATTTTGCTAAAATATTGACACATAATGACTGACTCACCCAAAGAAGGCCAATGATGGTGTCCTCACTAAGATCATACTTATCTTTAAGTGTCAGCAAAGCATCAAAAAAGTGTTCTTTGGCTCCTCCACTTTTTTGACGAGCAAGGGCGTGGTCTTCCATTATATCCCTAGTGAGACGGTCTCTATGAGCTCCATGTTTGGCAAATGCCTCTTCATTCAGTGGGAACATCCAACGGAGCCATGGGATATGCTCAGCCATGGCAAGGGATGCACCAAGTTTTAGCCCATTTGCAACAATGGCCTTGAACTCCTGCCCTTGCTTGTCTATTATCCCTTCAGAATTAACAAATCGTTTCCCAAATGCAAGTCTTGTAATGTTGTTGAACGCTACAGCTCCTAGATATTTCTTCACCAGCAGGCTCTTTCCCAAGTTATCTGCAAAATTTCAAATTCTCATAGCATTCAGGCACCACAGAACAAATTAGCAATGTATACATCATGAGTGGTGTCAGGCTACCAAATTCTCAGTTTCCAAAGCAGTCTAGGACTAAATTTTTTATCAAGAATACATAATATTGACGACTCCCATTATTACAGAACCCAGCTAAGATTACTTACACTTGTTAATTCTCATATTGAAGGGATTAGAGATACATGCCAAAAATTTGCCTCTTCAACTTCGCCTCTTGATTATTTACCCTCCTACTTACCCAAGAGGAGACCCAATTCTCCTTTCCACTATAGTGAAATAGAGTGGTACAGTTATAACCAAAACAAACCATACTACTTACTAAGGCTAATCAGAAACGCACGTATCTTGTTACTAAACAATGCACTGATCATACATTGCCGTACTGGAAAAGTATTATCACTTGTTAACCATATTGTTCATATGAAGTCATTCTGAGTTTTCGACTTTTCCCTCTTGAGTTGAAATACAGAGACATTTAACAAATAATAATCAATAAGGAAATCCTAGTTTTTGGAAAAAATATTAGGCTGGTGAAAAAAACAGGGTACAGGCTTCCAAACAACTCTGTTAGCCATAGATACAATCAAACTTAGTCGTTAAGGTGGAATTGTTATTACTCACAGCCTCATTGATATAGTTTCCAGCAAAAACAATAAAAATATTCCTGAGAAAGGAAGATCATATCCAAATAATTTGTTTGGCCACCAACCTACCAACCAAAAGAGACTGGCCCTTCAGTTGACCAGGTAAATTTTGTATTATCAAAATACACAATAATTGCATATTTACAAGTAGAGGCCAACCTAATACCTAACCTCTTGTGAAAGAATGAAACAACTTATAACCTTACAGCCATGTTCTCTTAATGTTTAGTGTTTTTAATGTTTTATAAATTTCTTTCCTAGACAGACATGCGTAAGATATGAACATACAACTACACCCCATGTACAGGGTATAACATTGAATCTTTGTGTAATTTGTAGGGAGCCGCGGACTCCCTGGTACATCACAGTCATCAATGTATAATAGCTCCGACATAAGACCTTCAAAAGAGCAACCTATAATCTTTACGTAACTCCAACACGAAAGAGCATTTGCTACATAAAACTACCGCTACTAAAACGAAGTATCAATGATTTTTCTAACTCAAAAGCCCACCAAATTCACTCTGAGGTGCCAATATGGACAATTAATGTAATTTAAAATTTATAAAGTAAAATGAGCAAGATTTAAAGCCAATGACTACACACCGAACTTTTATCAACTCACAATAAAACAGATAAATATTCCTCGACTTTTTCATCAAAAAGGACGTAAACATACCAGGAGCAGTACAATCTTTGTAAATTGATTCCACCATAGCCG
>JACGDI010005476.1:167629-200740 GCA_014898725.1 Jacaranda copaia | reverse complement strand
GATTGGCAATAGAGGAAAGTTTAGATATAGCCGATGGGTGGAGTTGGTAAGGGGTACTTTGGTCTTTTTATTGGCTACTTTTATTGCAACACACAAAGAAAGAAGAAAGTGATTTACCTACTTTTTATATATTTAAATCAATTTTAAGGTATAGTTTTGGAAATTGAAATTATAAATATACTATTTATTTCTTTTTTCTTTTTCTTTCTTTTAGTGCTACTTCAAATACAAACAATCCCCTCAACAACTCTTGCCATCTCTAATCATGTGACTTGGCTCTTGACTTTTGATACATCAATCTTTTA
The DNA here is from genome assembly GCA_014898725.1 of Jacaranda copaia. Taxonomy (NCBI): domain Eukaryota; kingdom Viridiplantae; phylum Streptophyta; class Magnoliopsida; order Lamiales; family Bignoniaceae; genus Jacaranda; species Jacaranda copaia. The sequence continues at coordinate 200,435 of JACGDI010005476.1, read as the reverse complement.
TGTCATTTTGGTGTGATGAAAATTAAAGTCTAAAAGTATTAATACGACAATCTACATTATTTTTTTTTATGAGAAAATAATGTAGTGATGAGTTTGTAAATAAGAATTTAATATATAGAATAATATTTGTGTAGCATCATTAGTTTGTTTTTACATTGATGAAGGCTCTATCATATAATTTTGTTTTACATGATTAGTGATTATTGTTATCATTTTAGCTTCATTTTACTTATTTTCCCACTAAAAATAATTTCCAAGATAACATGAAAATTAGTTTATTCATAAATATCATATTATGTTCTAAACCTTGGCGAGACAAATATTTAGGGCAACACTTTTCTATATAGATATTTGCAATAGTGTATGATTGTAATATTGCGACTTTATTAAAATATCATAAGTTGTATTATTATAGTTTCTGATTACATCAACAATTGATGATGCTAAATTTTTTTTGGATTATGCATAGTTGTTGAATCTTGTTGATCCAATAGAAGAAATATGCTATATTGTTAAGAGAAGTTAATATTTTCTCTTAAAATAATTATAAGTTATTTAAAAGTTTACAAAAAGATTTTTTTGAAGATGAGAGCATGCAAAAAAGCCTACTTACAAAAATTAAGAGAAAATGCTACTTTATTTTTAAATTTTTAATAAAATCCTTTGACTTTGACTATTTTAATTATATAATGACAATTAATGAGCTTCATTATTTTATTTTCAACTTAATATTTTATAAATTTAAAAAGATATGTCATAAGATAAATTTAATGTTGGCTCTCTTAAACTTCTAAGAGAAGCTCCAATGTTGGTTGCCGTTATTAGATTGGCGCCCATTGGGATACAACGACGAGTCAGTGGAGTACAATGTTTGGTTTACCAAAGCCACAAGGGCTTGTTTGGTTTCAGCCGTTGGGTTTGGTGAAAATTAAAGGATGAACAGAAGAGGAGGGCCCACAGCAATGGATGAGCAGCTGATTTAGGTGAAAGTGAGGGGACACACTAAAGTTGGTGGTGGGGTTGGTGAGGGATGGAGATGCCTGCGACCACGCAACTACATGAATTAACGTATGTATCTATCTGTACACTCCTATTTCATGCTTACAAATATTGTTACTGCTTCCTCTTCGTATCAACTATTAATATTCTGTATCTAATCTAGTTTAATAAAATGAAAAGGAGTTGTTTGTTTATGAATCGGAGCACTTTGTCAAAATATTTTGACAATAATTTTCACTTATTTTCTTTACTTTTTATCTATCCACACAACTAAACACCCTAATCACTAACCTACCTTCTTCTTTCATTATCGAAAATTAAAAAAAAAAAAACCCACAAAGACAAACCGAGCTCGACGATGCGAATGAGGAACTTGACAACGCAATCACCACCGGCACAACCACCGCATTTTCGCCTTCTCAATTTATTTTCATCATTTTTAGATTATTTTCTCAATCTATTTTCATTCCTTTCAATTTATTACCAGGTAATACTCTCCATTTTGTATTGAAATGTAAAGTATATTTTACAAGCAATTGTAGCACAAAACATTCAACCATTGAGTAAATATATATATATATATATAGACTATATGATTCATCTTTTCTTCATGTTTGTCCAACACGCAAAGGCTTTCCCTACAATATCTTCAGTTATATCATCCTATATGATTTATCTTCAACAAACCAAACGAGAATTCCTCTGGTTAAATCTTTGTATGCGATGCGCAATGTTCTCCGCCATCCACCCGATCGGGGGAGGAGCAACACGCATGAAGAAGCAGCTGCAGGCAGGTCCTAACTTGCGAATGCCAATTGTATTTCTCTCAGCGCCAGTGCTCAACCTGCAATAACCCATTTATCATAGCAAGAACGCATGCATGTGACCCCCCGTCTTTTTAAGAATTTAAAGTTTTGTACGGACGAGCATTTCAAAAACTCTTCAACAGGAAATGTCCCCCCGAGTCTGATGAACAATAAGATCCCAGGTACGCATCAAAAGCAAATAGATCAATTGTCATCAACTGTACATTTCATATAAATAGCAAAAGTTCAGACTCGAACCCTTTATTACTGGAGATAAAGAGCACATTCGTAAATCACTTCCTTCATAATACATGTCACATTTTAATTAAGAGCATGATAACTCTCACGAGAGAGCGAGAGAAAAAAAGTCATTACAGCTTTCACGAGTGGTCCAGCGCTTCAAAAACTAATTACAATATCATAGCATGGAAGACAGCACTAGCACCACATCAAAATAATGCGAGAAAAAAAACCGAGATCACAAGTATACCCACTTACTAATCCTCCAGATTCAGTACCAAGAGATACCGGAGAAAAATCCTCCTCCAAACTTTGAATACAGATCATTGCTCCTTCATTTACTTAACTGCTCCTTTTCACAAAAGCTATCTTGGGACTTGGAAGAAGCTGGAGAACACAATTATTCATCATAGGTTTTGGGTTGCTTTCAGATCCTGGCTGTAGCCTTACCTGTAGTTATGAGTCAAATAACAAACTGAGTAAATATTTATGATACTTTAGGGCCATGATGATAAGTATCACATGTAAATCAAATATTTCAAGGTAAGAGGAAGCACTAATATACATAGTAAATAAATCACGAGCTGGACGTGCATAGCATAGAATGCAGCAACATGAATGTACAGCAATAGTTTAACACTGAACACAGAACACAAAAATTCATCACCACCACCATGACAGGAACAGAAAAGCTACAAGATATCAACATTTGAAATCTCACTTAGATTTTACGGAAACAAGGCAGACTAAACTCATACAATCCAAACTCTGAAGCTGTAACTACAAAAGACAAAAGTATGCCATAGATTAGAAAACCAAGCTTAAGACCAAAAAAGGAAAATTTTCAAAAACCAAGTTGGTTCAATAACCGGGTCCGCTTATTCTGCAAGAGCTATCACGCATGGCAAACTCAGGATCATAGGGATCTATTACATGGACAATCTAATAAAAAATTTCTCATTAGGTCAGAGAATTTCATTTTGGAGCAGTTGTCACATAAGAGATTCAAGCACTCTGTTACAAGTCCAATAAAAAGAATAACCTACCCAAATAGCAACAAAAGCAGGGAACGTGATTCAACTAAACTATTACTAGTAAATGCATCAGACACTGGGCTCTGGGGCCTATTCCACCAGGATTCAAAGGCCAACCAGTAAGCTTGTGTTGGAGTTATGACTAACATTTGGAGATGCATGTAAATCCAGCTTTAATTATGCAACAAGAGATGATTTTCAGATCTCTCTCCACCGCAACCCAACCCCACCATTCCTTTTCAATTGTTTATTGTTTTTTTTAAAAAACTATGAAATAACCATAAAATAAAAACTTATAACTTTTAATTGTTCTGCGTGACTCTATCTGTACTTTCTGTTTAATTAATCAAAGGAAGGGCGGACACTTGCCATGTGTTCAAAATTATTATTATTGTTACAAGATAAGAGTTGGTGAAAATGACATTTTTAATACTAAAGAAAAAGGCAAAAGGTCCGCATGTCCACTGATTTGTGCCAGCAACTGCTACCCACACCTTTTCACGTAAAGAAAAAAAGAAAAGCTGTCAGCAGGTTGCACTTTACTGATGCAAGGAAATAACTTACCCATCATATATCCTTGTATGTGTGTGTGAGACATGGCAAAGCAACACATGACTGGCAAACACATACTTGGAACAAAGGGTGCATTTCTATTGGGATCTCATAGGGAGGAATATCCGTCTACTCCATCATTATCCCCGGGTTGGGAGACCTGAAAGGATCAGTATATAATATTGGTAGTCCTACACCAACTGCCTAGATCAACTTTGAACTACAAATGACTGCTTCCACCAGTCAATACTAACACTGGGGCCAATAGATATTAAGTATGTGAGACATCCAATCATCAATAATACCATTAAGCATGCCTCTTGTTTAAAGAGGGATAGTTCTCTTTTTGAATGGAAGAACTCTACCTATCGCGGCCTTATCGTAGTAGTTGCTCCATGAAAGGCTATTCATTCTTTCTTATAGATTGGTGAGAACATCCATCCCCTCAAAATATTCTGAAAATTTTCATCTTGTTATTTCTGATTTTTGTCCTAACCCCAAAAATATACAAAATTTTAAAAGGTGCCTTATGGAATCCAAAATTTTGTCAGAGACATCAATTTCCCATGTTCCATATTATACCCAAAGTTTTGGGTTAGCTTGCTTCCAAACTCCCAATCGTTTTTTCTAACTTCCAAAATTTAAACAAATACTACACATTTCCCAATCCCACTCTCAAAATACAAAATTTATTCCCAAAAAATCCTCACTATTCCCAACTCCACACCATTCCCCAGGGCACCACACATTTTTTTATCATTACAAATATATACACATACTACCACTCATACAATCTATATATACACATATATAAATAATTTTAAAATTAAACGCAACAAAAAAGTTATTCATGTGACATCTTGTCCCCTCCAAAACACAAACAAACAGACGAACCATCTTCTCCCAATTCATTATCTATCTATCACCCAAAATACAAACAAACAACCATCGCATTCTCTAACCTCACTTCCCAAAATCCATTATCCCAAAATTTTTTGAGAAAATGCCCCAATTCACATCCAGACAAAGTTTTTCTTTTCTTCCAATTTTTGGGGACATAGTTGCATTCCAAAGCATTTAAAACCATGCTGACAGTGCGTCCAACACTTCACAAGGTCATAGTGCATCTCCTGCATTACATACAAAATATAAAAAGACATAAGTAGGAACGGATAAAAGTACAAACCTCATAGTGTCTAATCAGAGCAGCAAACAATGATGAAATTCCACGGACAGCTAGCTTTCGTCCGATACAGGCACGAGCACCAGATCCGAAAGGAAGAAATGCTTCGAATTCATTTGGCTCTTTCACAACAGAGGAACTAAGTCCTGTATCCATTGAGATCCAACAGAGACAAAATGAGATAACATAAATTAGAAAATAAATCTAGCACATATATTTTGAGTACAAGTAGGACGGCAGACATAACACATAAAATAACCAGACAAATCCATATGGCCAAAGCTCCCAATAATGGTCACACAGAGGGTTCCCAACCATATTCCATGTTAAAAACAGAATGTAACAAATATTAACTTAACCTTTGTTAGGAAATAATCCCCTAAACAAGGAAGGTTCATTGGATTGTCATAATATAGTCTTTTCCAATGCAATAAAGTTACTTAGTCTAATTTCTTTGACAAAAGGATATTTCCATGGGTTTGCATTGTTATCGTGTTCATACCATTGTACTGAATACAAGTGCAAAGAAAAAGTCGGATTTATAAGTCATTTCCCATGCTTGGGGGCCAAGCAAAAGGTTGACACCTTTGTCTGGTCTTTTTAGGTCTTCTTATCCAGCAACGAAGCACAAAATTTAAATGCCACCATGTGCAGATTATAAGAAGCAAAGTCATCTCTATTTTACCTTGATATTCTAACATTCGAGTGTCAAAAACATGAACAATCAGGTGTTCAGAAGGAACAGTTAATTTACAAGAGTTTAAAGCCCTATGCAGGCAGCCAGAATTGTGAGGGACTGCCAAGTCAAACCACAACAATCAATTGCCACAAAGGTTTATATATTGTTTTGCAGTAATTTAACTCAGATAAGAGCTTTTAGCATTTATCTTACTAAGTTCATGGCATTGAAGACTAATTTTTCTTTCAGGAAGTATACTGAATGAAGATTGGGATTGTCAGCAGGAGTATAGAACAAAGTGATTGAGGAAGAGATGTTTTTTGGGTTCATAATATATAACTGAAAACTAGTGATCCTCGAAAGTATATGGGAGCAGGACAAATATTTGAGGCATATTCCAGCTAAAAAACATCAATGCCAACAAATTTAGCAGAGTACATTTTCTTGTATAATTGAGAGAAGGGAAAAACTAATACATTATTTTAAGATATATGTGCATAAATAGGAAAATTACACTCCTCATGCCCCTATAACTTGAAAGCATAGGAAAATCGGTGACATTTTCCATCCAGACCACTAGAAAGCCAAGCAAAGTGAAGGTGTCACCATCTTTTCTAACATAACAAAAAATAAATTTCTCTTCATCAGTACAAAATTCAAATTTAGCTACATATGGCATTCATCAAATAATCTGACATTGGCTTTGTTCAACATGTTCTGACATCAATACTACTTCAAATAACTAATTACTTTTCCATCTGAAGCAGCTGTAGTAAAACATGCCAAAAAATACCCATTTAACAAACACCAGCTATGCAATGATTTAACTTTATATCATCACAAATCATATGCAGACAACAAAAGATGACACCCAGAAATGTTACCTATAAAAGATTCTTTTTGGTCAAAAAAACATTGGTCATCAGTCCTCAAAAGAAATCGACATGGTTTGAACTTCCCAGCATCTTTCCCCCAATTTGAACAATCCAATTGAACCAACTGAACTGGAACGACAATGGTTGCAGCAGCAGGTATAACCATACCATTTTTGAGATTCAAATCTTCAATAAGCACCAAAATAAAGAGATGAAATTAGACATTGAATCTGAAGAAAAATTTTATACGAAACAAGAAATTGTACAAGAGACTAATACTAAGGAAAGCTCAAGTTTACATATCTATGGTAGCAAAAAGCTATTGTCTCATAAAAAGCATGGGATATCATCAATAAGCACCGAGTACAAAGTTGTGAGTGCAAGAGATACCTCAGCATGAAATGACCATAATCCAATAGAGCCCCAAAAAGATCCAAGTGCCGAATTAGGTGATGAAAAACAATCAAACTAAAGACTTCCTTATCATAAATTATATGCTTATATTTAGCAATTAATCCCCCAACGTTGGTTCCTAGAGTAAACTGGAATTTGAATGTCCAACTTTTGTGTTCATAACATCAGAACTTACAGAGCAGTTTTAAAGCAAGCAATTCAAACTCTTAAGCCTGTAGCACATCAAAAGGATCATTCGACCAAACTAAGCAAAATTAATCATTTTGAACAATTATAAAAATCAAAAGAACATACACAATTCTGCAAGAATTATACCAGAAAGAAAAAAAAAATTTCAGAAACTCTCTGACACTAAACAAAGGCTGCACTTATTGCAAACTGAAATTCGGACTTTTCTGTATAATCAACGGATAGATATACATAGTACTCTGGAGCCGCAGGATTGGTTTTCCTGCCAGTATGTAGCCTATTTCCCTCTCTCTTCCAACATTATCTACATCAAACACTGGACTAGCTCCTTCCTTGCTTTGCACTCAACAGAGCATCACTGGACCAGCATCCTTCCACCCAATCATTGCAGGATGGAATCAATATTTTCTTCCTTTTTTTTCACTGGTTTACTCCTTTTCTGATTTTGACTCAGCTCTCAAAGTTGCAGATTAGTAATCCTCTTAAGTGAGTGAAGTAATCCTTCATATGGTTGTAACTTTGATAAACATCATCTGCGAAATCTCACAAATTCACTGAATCCAGACTCCAAAGAGAACATGCACGAGAATGCCTTGCACTAAAATAAACCATGACTGCAACTTTTCCAATGACTACCAATATGGAAGGAAACAGTTGGATTTTCATAGACAAGCACATACCTAAAAGGACCTCATTGCCCTACCATGTGTAAAACTCTAAATTTTAATCCTACCTACTTCCTTTATCTAAAATGTCACCTCAAGTCTCATTAGCAAAGAAATTATATATACAGATTATGGCCCCAAAACAAGTTGGTGAATAAATGTTATGCAGATGAGGACAATTTACATGGCTTCCTTTACAGTAAATGTTATAAGTGAATTAGTGTATTGTACAGATAAAGCTCCTATAGAGAATTCATATTCTCTACGCTTACCTAACCTATTTTAGTGAGTTTACATTCTTTACTATTGTTATGAAGGATGATATCTGCCACATATAACCCTGAGCAGCTACAGTTTATCAAATATGGCTTGATATTAATAAGATGGCACCATAAGTATTGACTCTAAAAAGATTTAATTATTGTTTAAATTTATTCCAGCAAGTTTTGAAGACTAGAATAACATTTCATAGAGAGACTTGGTACATAACAACAGTCTTTCAGCAAAAAATGCTTTGTCCGCATTCAAAGAACGTATTGTAACTTGCGATACAGTGAAGAATTTTTGCTGAAGATGAGAAGGAAACATTCTTCATAACCACACAGCAGCACATAAATTTCTAACAGTGCAGCCAAAAATTATGGCATGCAAAATCTATCAACAAAAGCCCATAAATATAGCTGCTCTTATTCATAAGAATTTGTGTATATCAATATAAATGCAAGTATATAGTTCTGAAAAGTTTTTCATGTACATTGAAAGGAAAGATACAGTAGAAAGGAATCTAAAGACATATGTTTATCATGCTAGCTGACGGCAAGAAACAAAATAAATAATTACCACTTTGGAGAGAGCATCTTTGCAGTAGAGGTCCAGCTGGAAGAAGACGGACCGATTCATATACAGTTGCCAAGACATTGGGCATCACATTAACATTCTGTTTATCTTGTCTCCTAACTTTTTGTGCCATAACCATCTCTGAATGAATCTGTCCAAATCACATCATCAATCAAAACTTCCCAGTGACATGAAATGAACCAGTCGTATTTAATTATTAGGGACCTTTTTAAAGTGGAATCACAAAAGATCACAAACATAGTGCAGTTAGTTGTTTGTTCATTTCATTTACAATTAGAATATTTCTCTTATTCAACCAAGTTGTGGAATTTTATCATGGTGGATAGGTACAATAAAAATCCAAGGAGCAGAAGGAAAAATCTTAAGTGAGACAGAATGATACTAGGAATTAGAGCATCCATAAAAATAATCAGAGTGTCTTGGTTGGTTCCTGTCCTTAATGCCATACTAAAGAAACAGAATGGCAGCTGAAAACAAAACCAAGCATGCCGTTAAAAATTGAAAACAAATGACAAGACAAAAATTATAAGTATGCAGGAGAGAGCTAGCATCATTCCAGCCTCGACTGAGAAGAGACAAAATAATAGCTAGAGGGAAGTACAGATCGTGCACCTTGGTAAAGAACCTAAGAATCACAGCAGAAATTAACAGGATACATATGAAGGCACCTATATATTCTAGTTATATTGATAGTAAATCACTAAGGTCAAAACCTTGAGGTCCTTTATGACCTCCGAGAAACCTGGGCTGGGAACAAAACTAAGTGTAGAACCTCCACAACAAAGCAATCATGTATGAAAATTAGACTCGACTGGAGAAATCCACTAAGAATTCCAGCCTAATTATTATGAATTTTCTATTTATAAGAATAATTTAACAGCTAAGAGAAAACAGAGGCACCTTATCCTGTATGTCTACATGTGTCACGAGTCTTGTCAAGATATTGGCAATAAGTGCAGCCATAGTCAGAGACCCATGGAACATCAGACTTATTATTTCACCGCATGGGTCATATCCCATTTCATCATTGCCTCCAATATCCCATAAGAATCCCGACTTGCAGTTTTGTCTGCATTCTTTAATAAGCTCCTGGGTTAAGCACTTCAACTTAGTACACGAATCCTGATACCTCCAAAAGTCTTGTTTCCAGAAAGGAGTAATGCCATAAGATGCCCAAAAGCACCCATCCTTGGCAATCTTCATTAGCAGCTCCTCATAGACAGTTGCCTTAGGCCAAACGAAAAATACATCTCCAAATATTGTAGCTCCCAGGATGGTAAAGGCCAGATGCTGAGAAATCATTTCACAGTCTATACCTCCTTTGGCTGTTGCACTTTCAGCTCTTTCTATGATGCAATCTAAGATTTCCTCAGGAATCAAACTTGCTCTCTCAAGCAATTTACCCCCAAGTTTCACTTCTAGTGACTTCCTTTGCTGTTCCACCTGTAGAAAAAGGTGAAACATGTATAGTCAAAATATAAGAATGACATTGTCTTACATACTTTCTATTGTTTTGAATACAGAAAAAAGGCACGGTGAATTATACTTGGATAAAAGAACATCAAAATTGTTATTCACAAACAAGGAAACTATTAATGGATCAGACTCGAACAATTTAAGACATTCAAAAGTTTACTTTTACTGTATACATATCAACTGCCAATAAATTGAAACAAAATTGGCAGAAGGGTCGGATTGCTCATTGCCATATGGAGGTCATCCAAAGTCTTCAAAACAGCATCCCTCCCCTTCTTGCCATGCAAGATATCCAAACTTCCACAATAGACACAACAGTAGTAGGAGCCCTAGGTGAGCCCTTAGCTGGCCTTAATCACTGTTGCAAATGAAGTGCTAAAACACCTTTAGTGTAAAGATGGAGGTCTTTTTAACAGAGATTGTCTGCTGAAAAACAGGCTCAAGCTATGAAAAGTGGGCTATATTATCATGAGCCTACAACAAGTAATTGTCAGCCCAAGCATTATGTCACCGAAAATGATCCGCTTCATTCACTATCTCACAGATGAAAAATTACACTACATAGTAATGATTAATATATCTTACACAACATCAGACTTAATAGTGATTTCCAATTCCTAAAGGGTAGAAAGCCATAGAAAGAACTTATATCCTCGGCCAACTGTATTACTATTACTTATATTTAGTTTCATTGAAAATTTTCAGACATTATGAGAAAATGACCTCGATACAACCTTACTTGCTACAGCAATCACCCTATAACAATTACCCATCTATGTCCTATGAGAAAATTTCATAAAGGTAGAGCTTAGTCATGGCAACAACTATGCCAAACCATAAGCAATAATTTTTTCACTAGTCAAAGTTTGACATAATGAAATCAATAATACAGCACCGTAGAACACCAAATTCCAGATCTATTATTGCAAACTTCAAAAATATCAAAAACAGCAACTGCACTTAGGAAGAGAATGTCAAGTCTTCATTTGGAACTTCAATATAGTGAAACAAGAAACTCATAAATAGTTGGAAAAGAGCATCTATCGCTCCGTTGCTCAAGAGGTACACGTGTTGAGGGATGTGGGATAAATTGGCTCACATAATAAACTCCCGTGGAAGCATTGCCGTCGTAACCGGGAGAAGAAAACTTAGTCCCAAATGCTTGAAATCCTTTGGTAGAGGCAATGTATGCAAACCTACATGCAATTGGAGGTTGACTTGCCCCATGAATGGGTACGGCCATACAAGCTCCTTATGTTGAAGGCTCTTGCATGCAAGCTCCTTTCAATTTTCTTAATAAATGTTGTGGACACATTTGATATAACCATAACCTCTCTATTAGCACCATTTTTCTTTTATCCATTCATGAGGTTGTGAACAAGAAAGGAGCTGCTGTCTAGAGGAGTCGTTTGCAATACTTCAAGGCTCTAAATAAAGCAAACTTCTCCATTTTGGTCAACACTTGACAAGATATGTTGAGAAAGTAGAGTACTAGAGTCTTACAAAATACACCACCAAGGAAACCCAAATCAATTCTACCTTTTCCCTCTCTATTAATAATCATGTTTCTCACTGATAAACCCAGCATACCATTTCCCATGCACAAAAATCAAGGGCAAACTCAATAAAGGAACATTCTATTCCATGCAGTGGGGTGGGGAAGTTTCAATGCTTCATGTAAATCTTCCACAACCACAACAGGGGGTCAGGGTTCCTCAACTAGGGTTTTTTGATTATCACAAAATTTCAGATCCACACCTCTACACAAGTTTATCACAAACTTACTAGGAGAAAAGATATTTTGACCCAATTTGGAAATTTAAAATTCTGTGTTTGCTTTATATTAAATAATAGAAGCTTATCAAAAGTTCACTTTGTGCACTAAATGAAACTAATCTATAGAGTACTAATCTCCCAAAATAAACACAAAAGAAAAGAGAGTTGGAGCAAAAATTTACGTGGAAAAAAAAAAGAAATGAAATGAAAAGAAGAGGAGAAGTAGGCATGTAGACATAGCAAACCTTGTCAAAAGATGAGATAAAAAAACTTGATTTTCCAAAAGCTAGACAAAATGCCCTCCCTGTCAACGGCAACTTATCCTCGGCCTTCAAAAGTACCTCTTTGATAAGTTCCTTATCCTCTATTGAGACCAAAAGTTGAGTAGGACCTAGCCAGAGTTTCACAACCCCTCCATATTTCTTGTGAGACTTGTAAAGGATATCTGAAATCAAAGCACATAATATTCCACCAGAAAAATTTCCTAACACTTGCAAATCCAAAAATTCATACAGTTAAGCAATGCGAAAACCACTTCAGTATATAGCAAAACAGTACTACAGCCCCACTCCCATTGTTTCTGTTCTCAGAACGAACAACAGTTGCACGAACTACTACACTTGGAAGCTTGGCATAGATTATTTGATATTGAATTTATTGCCTTTGTTCCCTTCTCTTGCTAACACTTAATTCGAGCATCAGCTGTGCATGGTTGGGTACAACACCTTATCCAGCACTAACAGAGATTGACTCGTCAGGCTTCAATATGTTCAAATTTTCCATTAACACAAAGCCCATAGAATCTATTCAAATGCATGGAAATGAGAGAACGGCTATAGAACCCAGAGCTAAACAGATATCATCTGAGGACTTGGATTAATCCACTAACTTAATTGCAGATGGGAGATCAAGTTCTTGATGTTTCCTAATTGTACGCGTCAAAAGCATAAAATCCTCCAATTTTACATTTTTCCATTTCTTCACCTGTATAGAAATTGTCCAGTGATATAATTTCAGTACCAGTAATTGCACACACACTTATAATGCGAAATCCAAATTCCGAAAAAAACAGGCAAACTACAAAAGTCGGGAAAAACAAAATAATAAAACAGAATGATGAAATGATAAGCTCACAGACCGGTGAGATTCGAGCGAGAGATGAGGTGGCCGTGGCCATAGAAGGAAGAGCAAGGAGGGCCAGGTATGGGCCGGGCTTTGGTCCATAGCCCGAAAATCTTTGCTAATTTTCCGAGTAAAAAGGCGGTGATGCTAATGAGAGATAGCCACAGAAAGGCATTGATTTCCCGTTCAACGCAGGATGCCATAATCGCCGAGCATCGATTCCGCCCCTCCTACAAACGCAGAGAGAGAGAGAGAGAGAGTAGAAATGGGGATTTTGACTTTTTGGTCGGCCATATATCTTCAATAAAATAAATTGTGATTTTTTGTTGCCAGTCCTTATCAATTGTCATTTTAATTTCTCCTTTTCCCAAAATTGAGAACATCACACTTTGCACCCGTACAGTAGGAATGGTGCGCCCATTGCAGTCTTCAAAATCGAAAAATAGCTAAATGCATCTCAAATAAGGCGCAGCGGCAGACTGGCAGCGGCAATTCCATCCACATTTCCACCACTTTTTGGTGTCTAAATTCTTGTGCACTCTCTCTCTGTCTCTCTCCCCATATTTTCTTCTGTAATTCTTTTACCTTTTCTTTTCATGCTTCAATCCTTTCTCTATTTCTAATTCTTTTTCACGCCATTGGCGCCATTGTCACCACAAGTACCACCGCACTACCACCATTGCTTTCTCCAAATAGATAATTTTCGGATAATCGAGTAGCAAAATATTGAACTAAAAAACAATACGACTTTCAATTAGCAGTCTTCCTTTTCCTTCCATGTATTTGTAATGGCGTTCGCATGCTTTCTTTTTCCAACAAAGCTTGAGCTATAAAGTTCATTAGTAGCAAAAGACGGAGGATGTGAGGCAATGTACTCAAGAAATATCCAAAGGGTAATTGAATAGTTTGCTTCAAGTTTGTAAAGGCATTTTTGACAATTTAACAGCAACACTTGTGTGATCTGCTATCAGACAAAAACCAAAACCAAAATCAGTGTCGGACAATTAATAATAGTGGCCCTCCGTCATGAAAAGTAAACAATTTATTAGGCCATACAAAATAATAAATCCAACCTATCCATTCAAAATAAGCAGCAGTAGTGGTGGTTGGTATTTGCAGTAGACAGATGGTATAGATAAAATGTCAAGACCATTCTGTTGCGTCATGACGTGGATGATTAATAATGCAAATGCAATTTAGTAAAAAATACAAAAGGCACGACAAACTTAATCAATTAATTGAAGAAAAAGGCCAAAGAGCCCAAGGACAAATTAAGATCATGAATGAGAGCAACGAAACTTTAATGGGCCTAAGCCTACCAAGAAAAAATTATAACTACTAAGCCTTAGAAAGAACATAGGAATAAGAAATCATTTGTAAAATAATCATGAACCTCCAAGAGCTTTCTAGAGAAGAGATCCTCTTTGTCTACCGAAAATCATGTTACTCTATCTGAGTGCAACATCATTTTAGTATCATCTATAAGAACTTTGAAGAACAAAGTAATAATGTTGAGAATGCAAACAAGATTAAGAGCTCCAACTCTAGCAACCAAGTGGCCTTAACATCATAGAATGTGGAGGGTTACCAATCCAAAACACCATTGTACCTAGTATCAAAACTAACTCCTCACACACTAGAAGAGATGCCTATGCGACATGCACTATTTTCTAGGGATCCTACATTGTTGTTAACCTTGGAGATATTGATAATTTTGCCAGAGAATGTCACTACTCGAGTTGTGACCAAAGTAATTGTTTGGTAGGAGTTACAACAACGTTACCTCTAGAATTGTAGGGCTTCACCATCCCCCGAAGTAGACTACTTGGAGAATCGGTCATGAGCAAGGTGTTGCTATGCCTTTTCCACTTCTACAAGTGGACTCACTCTTTCTCCCAAAGACTCTCCTTTATGACTATCTATTGCAGCTAGAGTATGAGCTTATGCTCTAGTGCCACAAACCACAGGAGAGGGTAGAAGCTTGTACCTACCTATAACCACTCAAGAAACCAACAATGGCAAAAAGCGCCATGGATGCAGTCACTTTAGAGTGTTCACCAACAACATACCGCTTGTTGCCCCTAAAGTAGAGATTCTGAATGTGACCTTATAGTATGGCCTTATCCAAAAACCCTTTCAGAAAACAACAAAGGATCTAAAGAAGCAAAGATCTAACAAATGGTGTTACTTTTACTGCAATAGTGGGCATGCTATCAAGTGGCATAAACATTTGAAAAATGAAATTGAAAAGCTAATCTTGAGAGAATACATTAAGGAATATGCAGTGTGGAAGATAGATAGTCTTAAGAAAAGTCCAATGACTAAAAAAAGCAAAAACCAACATCAACGACTAAATGCACATATGAGGCCTAAAAACTAGTAGTACCTACCCAACCTAGAAAGCCTCCTCATAATAGATGTCACTCTGACAGTCTCAAAAAGACCAGTTAATGGAGGTTATACCAATAGAAAAAACATTAGCATAAGTAGCAAGACAAATGCAGACTCATGCCATTGACCTCGTACTAGGAGCTATTAAAGCACATTCTCGATTGCCTAGCATCATTCCTCGCACTTGAGAGATGAAAATTAAGATGTTAATCTAATAAAGATACCTTAGATACTACATAGTCAAACAAGCAAGGTGCTATTAAGAGGCGACCAAGAGCAGGAAGAAGAGAGAACCATCGATATCCACCAAGCAAGCAGCTAAACTTAGAGAGAGGGTTGGATATTGCTCATGAATATAGCTCCAACTCCTATGAAAAGAGTTGTTAAAGCAACTTGAAAGACTTAAGTAGAAGTTTAACTCGTGAACTAAGACCACGAAGAATACTAGTAGTCTCATTGCTAGAAGTTAACTAAATGAATGAGCTATGTAGGAGCTAGAAGAGGTGTGAGGGTAAAGGAACTTGATCTACCATTTTGATGTGAATAAAAGCCAACCCCTCAAGAATAGTACCTCCGTGCCATTATATACTTGGATAAATGATATTCTTTATATGTTGTTATATCTAATTGTTTGTTGATTTGTTTGAAATACTCATGCAACATCCTAAGAAGCACTCTCAAATATCCTTCAACATAATCTTTATATAAGGCACCTCAAGGAGTACATGATTGGCACCAAATATAATCCCACTATACTACCATTTAGGAGCACGTGGTTGCCAACATAAACATACTATATTCCTTCTAGTAGGCATATGGTAGTCATTCTAAAAACTTCCATCATTATCCTCCAAGTTGGTGGTAACTCTTCTACATAAACCTATTACATGGTCCTCCAGGAAGCATGTGGTGGCCATTCTGAAAAAGCTTACTGCACTTTGTTGGTGACAACTCTTTGGTATAAACCTATTATATCGTTCTCTAAGAGGCATGTGGTAGTCTATTTAAAAAAGTTCATTGTAATTCCTCCAGGTCAATAGTAACTTCTTGATAATATCCACTGTATGGCCCTCCAGGAGGCCTGTGGTCGCCACTCGAAGGCCTACTACAATCTTAGGGCTATAAATTGATATTAACTGGATTGGATAGAATGTATTCATATTTGCATCCATTTAAGTTCTATAGTATTCGTATTCGACAAATATTTTCTAATAACATCCGAATTTATATCCGCAAGATAATATTTAAATTTGGATATATCTATATTCCATTATAATTATTTTGAATATTCATTTATAAATATCTAAATATCCGTTTATGAATATCCAAATATTTGAATCCCTTAATTTATAATAAAATGCATATTTTTTTTCTAACAAATTTCATTAAAAAAATATTGATATAAATAACATAATAAATCTAGAAAAAACAACAAACAAACAATAAAATTAGCATACTCCAAAAATTAAAAGAGCATACAAATCTCCTCAAGAATCGAAAGTAATAACAATCTTCAATACATAATACAACAATCCCAAAAAAAATAAAAATAAAAATAAAAGTTCATTTCAATACTTGAAAAATCTTCATATAATCCAACAACACAAACATGCTTGAACTTCTCATCTATTTAACACTGCAAAACATAATAAACAAAATATTAGTGGTAAATTTTAAGAGATTACCTATTAAGGGGAAAAAACTATATAAGAACTTATAATATACTTTACAAATAATCTCAAAGAATAAAAAAAGTAAAGAGAAAGTACACCAAAAGCAACCAATAAAGGATTACAATAATTGGAATCATGTACTTTAAATGTTCAATCAATTATACCTATAAAAAAGTGTATATTAGCCTACATTTATATGTTGATATATAAATAAAAAAATTAAGAAAATAAAACAAATACTCATTACTTACAATCATTTTCAATTGTTGGCAACCGATCTTTATCACAAAGTAAGCACTCCAGTGGCACTCCACACAAATGACATACTTGAATCAACGGCCAATTTCCCGCTTCCAATACGATATTTTATTATTATTATTCACAACCATGAATTCTTGATCTAGTAATGAAAAAACGTAATTTCAAAAGAAGTAAAAGAAAGGGTCTAAAAGACTATAAATAAATCTTCGAAAGGGAAACACCTCCAACTTTTGAAGAGGGCACCCAAAAAAAAAAAGAAAAAAGCTAAAGGAAATCTTTGGACTTCTATGCCTAACATAAAATTGCTTAGAAAAAATTACAAGAACAAGAATTACAATATCATAATCTAAAATAAAGCGCAACTTAGTCTTAACAAAAAAACACTAAAATACATGAAATTGTTGCTCCAATTTAATCTTTTGCCATATTTTTGAAATATTAAATTTGGTGAGAAAAAACACCAAAACAAAATATCTGTCAATTATGCACCTCTCTCCTTCAAATTTTACATTTCTTCTTTCTCTTTTCCTTTCCCTTGATCCAAACATACCAATTAATTTACTCCATCACTCTAAAACTCAGAAAATAAATAAATAAATAAATAAATATACAATCTTTAAGCAAATAACCAGGCTTCAAGTAAAAAACCCACAGCCTTGACCTCAAGCAATTTAACTAAAATTCAAAAAAAGATTAAAAAGAAAAAGTCACTGTTTCAATTTTCATGAGGGGATGTAGGATTATGTGATAGATGACTCCAATTTAGAGCCCAGAAGCAAAAATGGTAGAAACATAGACTTGGGGTGGGCTTAAAACCTTGTAGTTTGTGTCCATGGAAAATGACGATGATAATGACGACTGTTTTGTATCTATAATATAAATCACTAGATCCTTCTTCCTTTGGACTAAAGCTAGTCGCTGCTATCTTGGCGAGCCAGCAAACGCGATGGGGTTGGTCGATAAGGAGGCTAGCCCTATTGCCTCTTAGTGAGAGCTAGCAGATCTACTAGATCTCGGCTTTGGCGTCGTGAAGGCCAGTGGGCCTCCGCAACGGGCATCTCACTGGTGTTTTTGCTAGGAGAACTGTAAAATACATGAAATTATAAAAAGTATGAAAGAAAGGAATAAGAGAGTACCTGGGTGGCGTGTGAGTTAAAGAGGGAAGTGAAATTGAAATAAATGGGAGGTAGGGTTTAGTGAATAGTATCTGATCACACTTTTGACTTTTGCATTTTTTTATATTTTTTGATAATTTTTATTTAATTGTAGTAATTAATTTTTTCATTTTAAAATTTAATTATTCCTTAATTTTTTACATATGATGCTAATTTATATCTTGATACACTCTTAATAAAAGAATCATAGTTGCACCAAGTAGAAGAATTTTCGAAGCTAGAAGTATCATCTTTGTAGTAAAATATTCAAAGTTGCACAAATTAATGTGATGTTATTCCGCAAAGGGTCTTTAGAGAAACATCTCCACAATGTACTACAAAAAGCTCCCAGAACAACTTGATTTTGCAAGAAACCCTAAGAGATATTGAGAGCATAAAGTTTTGTAATAAAATTTCTAAGTCATCCACTAAGCACAAAACATAACCAAAAATCTTAAGGGAGCTGCAAAGCTCCAAGCTCTACAAAGAATTCTAAGTTACACTCGTACGTGATAATGGGTGCTCGAGTACCTCCTCAAACATCCAAATGTGATGATGGTCACTGACCGCATTGCCTAGTGTCCTACTAGGCAAGTATTGTTTTCTCACACTTTGCAAACACCATCTTTACTTACCTAGAAAACATCATCTCTACATTTAACTTAAGAACTCCAACCCTCACTTAGTTGGAGTCTCTAACTCACTAAAAGGAATGACTTAATGTCTTAAAATGTCTAACTCCCTAAATAGGAATGAATGCTTACTAGAAAAAATTGATACTGGATAAGGCTCCATGACCTTAAAAAATGGTACGGCGTTGACATCAAACTCCAGTGAGTGTAAATAAAATTTATTACGATGTGTAGGCACTCACTTTATGGGTTCCAAGAATAACAGATTTAACCTCGCAAACTTTTGAAAATGCCTCAGTATTGAGGAAAGCATAAAACTCTGAAGCACGATCTTGAGAAATCTTTGAGCAAAGAAGCTCCCTTTACAATACCCAAATTTTACACAAGACGTAAAGCAAAATGCATTGGTATGTAAATCTATGCATTTATGTTATCATGTACATAGCATCTGTAAGACTTCAGAATTGCTTATGACATGAAATGAAGTTAGTGCAATTCTAAGTCATTTGGAGAAAACCTAGTCCTCATGAACATTGAAAAGCACCTATCAAGACTTGAGACTTGGTAAAGTTCGCTTAAGCTTGAAGTGTTTAAATGGAATTCTCTAAGTTGTTTACTGAGAGTGAACTGTAGATGAATATCCTTCATTCCCTCAAAGGTGCTAATCCCATTTTTGAAGAATATTTCTGAGTCCTTTTTAAACCTTATGTTGTTCCTTAATACTTATTGGACCCTCATCATGCAAGTGATTGAGTTTTGTATTCATTAACAAGATATACCCACAACTAACTACGATAGAATGTTCAACTCAAACACCTAAGAAGACGTAGATAACCAATGTGGGTACCCAACTACGCAGGCGTCTACTTGGCCACATCTATGTTGACCATTTCTATAGTGGCCAACTTTCCTTTACGATAGTACTTTCGATGCCGTCCTTTTCTCTCGCATATGAAGTTTGATTCTATTTCGATCATAATTTGGTTATGGTCCTACCTCCCAACATCTCATTCTTTTGTGCTTGAAATTTATTTAAGTCCTTAATAAAATGTGTCATAAACTTTTTATAGACATTTGAATGAATACAAGGTATGAAACATGACCAATCCCTTAGACGAAGGTAACACAAAACGTTTTTTGTGTTGTTTGATGAGTACAAACACAAAGCATTCAAATGATGTTTTCTAAGTCATTTGTATAGTTCATACCCTACAAGGATGTCCTTAACACCCTTGATATCCCATTGATGGCCTAAGAAGATCTTTAGAGGATGAAGTTTTGAGCAAAAATTTTCTAAGTCACTAGTAGAGCACAAACTTTTTTCTAGTCTATTAATTGTTAATGTAATATTGTTGATCTTTTATTCTATAGTATTTACATTGATGCCTTACTTTGTGAACCCTAAACGGCCTTGCCAACTAATGCACATTGTTGCTTCAACTACGTATTTGGTATATTCATGGATTGTTTAAAGATTGAACTCATATCTGTTGGCATTATATTATACTAATCTATGGAAAGGCATGGGTAGAGATTAACCTATGGGAAGACATGGGCAGTTACTAACCCATGGGACATCATGGGTTGATATTACCCGGAGGGACACCATGGGGGGGATTTGGGCCTAGGGACTAGGTTTGGAAAATGGTCGGGCAAAACAGACCGATGGTTATAGATTTTATGGCTGGTACCCATCTATGATCCTAACTTATAGATAGTTGGATGTAGCAAATTGTGAGTGATGGGATTTGGCATGCGATTGACCATGCTATATAGCAAGTTATTACACGTCAAGCTGTGTGCTCGAGTAATGGAGTAATAAGGAAATTCTATTCATATTGTACCAATGCTTGGTATTAGAAATTATGATTTGATTTGGGAGTAATAAGGTTGGAATGACCAACAGTCTATTTTACTTGACATCATGCGAGCTATGTATCTTGTTAACTTATATTGGAATTATTGCTTGTTACCGCAATGTTCATTGATTGTTGTTTCTCACTAATTTTCCTTTCAAACATGTTATTTTCTTTTTCCTCACTAAGTCTTTAAGACTTACCCTCTTATAGATGGTGAACAAGGTCCTCAGGCTTGAATGCATTTTATAATGTACTGATCTTTTGGTTGTATATATAGAATTCCATGCATGTTAAGTTGATTTTGAGATGTTGTGATACATCATGAATGTCCATGAAGGCTTGAGGTTTGTATATATTTTGTTAGTGTTATGTATTTGAAAAAATTGCCCTGGGTGTGTTGAGTTAAAATATTATATAGTTTTTGAAGGATTTGAAGAGAATTTTTTTTATGGGCCTATTGCTTGCTATAGGTGAAAAATTAAAATTGAATTGGTAGCATCTCAGCTTGGGTGTTGTCTCAAGAGGGGGTGCTACAAATTGTGTTTCTTTTGCATATTTTCATATAAGAGATCACATTGCCAAGCTTTCATGTAATCAAAATAATTAAATGTTTTTAGGTGCTTGGGATGATAAAGGTACTTTAAATACCTTTCCTCTTGTGCTTGAATTCCCCATTCAGTCAATGTCATCACTTTCTTTATAATAATTTTGCTATAAGCATGATTTATAAGTGAGAATGAGTCCTTATTCCTCCAAATGAACTCAATGACGATGGAACTAGTTTCCGTTAAGATGGCTTGATAGTAATAAACATTTTTGTCCTTACGAATGGAAGAGAAATGTTTATCAAGGTGCATATCAGCTATGTAATCTTGGTGCATTCCTTTAAGGGTTGGATTGATTGGATATAGGTTTTTCCAAGTATAAGGAATAAAAGGAAATTTCCTCTATTTCATATCTTTTAGCGGGGTAGCCATTTCATAAGCATATGCGGAATAAGCATCTTTTTCTTTGTCAAATTCATTAGCCTTATAAGGTTCAGGCATTTTTGCTAATTCTTTTGATACATTGGCAAAGGTTTTGTCCTTTTTGTACCGTTTTACTTCTTTGTCCCTAATAAGGGGTTTTCTAGGCATCCTTTTGTCCATGCAAAAATTCCTAGGTAAGGAAATTAGCAATAGAGTTTTTATAGCCATTAATATGCTCAATATCAAATTCAAAGCATGAAAATAATACTTGTCATCTAGCAAATATTTGCTTAGATGCTATGTTTTTAACATCTTTTTCAAGAATGCTTTTAGCAGGTTTACAATCTGTTCTAATTAAGAACCTCTTATTTAATAAATCACTTTCAAACTTAGTGACACACAAAACTATTGAAAGAATTTCTTTTTTTAATAGTAGAATAATTTTGTTATGTTGGGTTCCATAAACCCGATGTATATCTAACTAATTGCTCAGTATTGGTTTATGAAATTCATTATTTTAGAATTCCTCCATAATTAATACCTGAAGCATTAGTTTCTACAATCTAATAAATGTTTGGGTTAGCAATAGCTAAGTAAGGAAGTTCTTTGGCTTTACCCTTAATTTTTCTAGCTGCTTGAAAATGTTCCTCTGTCCAAGTTAATGAATTCTTGTGAAGCCATTGAAACAAAAGCTTGCAATCTACAACCATTTCTTTATAAAAATTTGAAATATAATTCAAATATCCCAAAAATCTTTGTAACTGATTTTTTTAAGTTATTTCATTTGGAAACTTTTTAGCAAATATAATTGCTCTTTCAATTGGACTAATAAGACCATTTTCAAAGTAATGTCCTAAAAATTTGACCCTAAGCTAGAATAAGCTCATCTTTTTGGCAGAGACTGCCAATCCTACCTTTTTATTACATCTAAAAATATTCTTAGATGTTTAAAATGTTGATCAATGTCTTGAGAATAAACAAGAACACCATCAATATAAACAATAGTAAATTCTATATAAGGATTGAATATTTCTTTCATAATATGTTGGAATTTTGATGGAGCATTTTTAAGCCCAAATGGCATAATGTTCCATTCAAAGTGTTTGAATGGTACTTTAAATGCTGTTTTGTACCCATCTTCTTCTTTGATCTGGATTTGTCAATATCCTGATTTCATATCAAAATTTGAAAAGATTTTGGCTTGATAAAGCCTATTGAGGAGATCTCTCTTATTTGGTAATGGATACCTAATCCAATTTGTGCATTTTTAAGTAGTTTATAATTAATTACTAGTCTAGGAGCTCTTCTTTAGAGTTCAGCAGCATTTTCAACATAGAATGCTAGACATCTCCAAGGACTATAAGTTTGTCTAACAAGACCCTTTTGTAAGAGATCATTAATATCTTTTTTACATAATTCTAAATGGTGTTGACCTATGGCAATAGGTCAAGCCTTAGTAGAAATTTTCTTTTCATCAAATCCTTCATCATAAGGAAGAGAAGCAATAAATTTATTCCTTTTCCAAAAGGCATTAGGAACTTCAGCACAAATTTGCTGTGTTTGCTCTTGAAAAGATTTAATCTTTTCTTTAATTTTTGAGCATTCTAGTTTGTTTTTAAGCTGTCTCATAAACACTTTTTCCTTTAAGGATTTGAGAAAACTTTCTTTATTTTCTATAAGAGAATTTAACATATTAATAGTATGATACTTAGGGGTAGTTGTAAAGGGAAAGTAGATGGAATTCCCATCCAAATTTGAGGTAATTCCTTTCTCATCTATTGAAGTAATTGGGAAAAGCCAGTGTAGAAATAGGTTTCCCAAAATTACTGGGATAGATAAACCTTTTACCATTATAAATGGCTTAGGAATACAAATTCCATTGTTGCATATAGCAGCATCTAAAAGTTTGTATTGAACCACAAGCGATTGTCTATTTGTAGCAGTAACTACTTGAGCAGTTTTACTATAATATCTTGTAAGAATTATTCCTTCCGAAATGCAGTTAATATCTACTCTTGAATCCACCATGGCTTAAACATCTATTGTGAATTCTTTATTGACTACTAAAGTAACTTTAGTGAACCTTTTTGGGGGATATAACCCGATCTACAGTGTTATTCCACTAGTATTTTTCTAGTTCTCTACTAGAGATATGATTTATTCTCTGGTTCATTTTCTTCATCATCTGAAGTATCGAATTCTTTTTTAGATGATGAAGCTTGATTAGTCTCTAAATAAGAAACTTTTACTATTAAGTTTATGATTTTAGATTTAATTTGATTTATTTGAGCTTTAAGCTCTTGTATAGTTGGTTCTTTAACCATAAGCTTTCTTAATTCTTTCCATAATTCTTTGGAGAGAGTAAGATTCATCAAAATTTTTTTATCTTTTGAGAGAGTTTAGTCTCTTTTATTTTCTTTTGGTCTTTCAACTAAATAAGCTTCTATAGCTTTTCTTTTCTTTATTGGATCTTTTATTTGATCTATAAGATTGAGGATAGAGCTATCATCTTTGGTTGAATGCATTTTAATACTTAAACCAAATGATTTTGCAAAATAGTTATTACATTCACATTATTTTTTATAGCTAGATGTTGTTGTTGTCGTCGTCGTTGTTGTTCTTCTTCAAAAGAATCTAAAATTTCTTTAGATAATTCTTCTCCTTTTGAGTTTTTGCTCAGGATTTGTACTTCAAAATCTTCTCCCTTTTCACTTAGAGAAATAGCTTGTAAGGTTTTCTTTATATCTTCACTAATATTTAGTGGTTGGATTTTCTTTTTTACCCAACTTTTTGTTGGCATAATGGCTAATCTTGCCACATTTATGGCAAACTATCATTTTTTTTTTTTTTTATAAAAAGATGTTGATGTTTCTTGATGCTTAGCATCCTTTTATTCTTTGTGATGTTTCTTTTTCCTTTTATGATGCCTATAAGACTTGTCATTTCTGTGATGATAATTGACATCTTTTTTCTTTTTATGTTCCCTTTTTGGGGAATTCAGTTGTTGGTAATCAATTTGTTTGCAGACGTTACCAATGTTTCTTTATTATAAAGTGCTTGCTATTCCAACTGCTGCTTTAATTTAATATCATTGCAGAGACTAATTCCTTCTGCTATGACTTCGGAGGCAAGATCTCTGTAAGTCATTTGTGAATGTGGAATTACTCCACTAAATTTAGCTTTAAGCTTATTTGTGATTTTTTCAGCTAATAAAAGTGGTAGACCTAATATGAACTTTTCTTTCCAGAAGTCCATACGACAAGCAGATCTAGTTATAACCTTTGAGAAGAATACATCTTTACACTTAGTAAAATGGGGCAAGGCAGGACATCTAACACTCATAAGTTGCTCTTGTGTTCTATCCCTCTGGAGCTCATTAGTTCCAATAAAATGAGACTTTATAGTATAAATAAGCATTTTAACAACATCTGTTGTTTCTTCTTGAGTGTTGGGAACTCTTGTAACTACCTCAAAGATGTCTCTTTTGGCAATTTCTAATATATAAAAATCCTACCATCCTTGAAGTTGTCCAGAAAATCTAATAACAATGACCATAGCAATTTGCTTATCGTTATTATCTTTTAGTCTAGCTGCTGCTACAAATATAAGCATAAATTTGATGGCAGTTTTAATATTATATTTTAACATGCCATTAGTATTCCATTCGACAATAGCACTTCCATCAAATTGATTAAACTCCAATTTTCCAACTAATTAAAGATCCATTAGAGTTGGCCTTGAAGGCAAGTAAGGCACTAAGATCTAATATCAAAACTTCAAAAATTGGAAGTAGCTAGTGGTTACAAGCTAAACAAGGATCTAATCATACATAGGATTCAGATTTAAATAGAGGATTACCTTGAAGAGGAGTAGTAGGTGAACACTTCACTGGTTCTAAAATTTGCCTACTAATAGTGTAGTGAAAAGATTGTGATAATTGCTCTATCAAATCACCTCCAAAAGTTCTAAAATAAATAGATGGATATTTCAACACCTTGGTAAACTATCAGTTAAAATTGTAGATCAATTGGCCATTTGGAACTCCTTGGAGATAATTTCCAAGTCAGACTCTATGTAGATTGATCTCCGAAAACAAGCAAGTCACATGCCTTGCCTCTATTATAATGATCCACACACCAATGAGATCTTCCTAAATCTCTAGTCTATAAGTTGGAGAAAGATCATAGATTTGCCAATGGTGGAGCCCAAATTTGGGTAGGAAGAAGAAGAAGGAAGCTTAGCTTTCAACACATGAATACTACTAGCTTGCAAGTGGTTTTGGAGGGAAAAAAAGAATCTAATTCTTCACACCAATAAGCATGGTATGCATGACCTCATCTCTCTCTATATCTATATAAAGATGTTGAAAATATGTGATGCCAAGTTGGCATCACACAATGCATGAGAGGGGGTGGTGGTAGCCAAGTGGGATTGCCAAGGTGGCAAATTTGAATCCAAATCTCATTTGAATTTTATTTGCATCTTAATTACATTTGGAATCTCATTTCAAATTAATTAAGATGCTAATTCAAATTTTATTTGAATTTTCCCTCCAAAATTCATTTTTCCCAATTAATTAAATTAAACTCTTTAATTTAATTAATTATCCTTTGACTTAACTCTTTAAGTCAAACTAGTTTAACCCTTTAAGCTAAATTTGTTAACTTAACTCTTTAAGTTAATTTGACCAATTGATGGTCATGTTGGTACCAAATAATTAACTCCTTAATTATTGGTCTAATTAAACTTTTAAATTAGTTGATTAATTTAACATTTAAATTAATGAAGCCAAAATCAATTAGGAAGCTAATTGAATTTTTTGTGTGATTCAATAAGTTGTACCATTTATTGGACATGGGTTCACAACTCCTTGTGACTTTTGAATATCTTATATGCATTCTAGTTTAAAACTCTTTTTAAACTAGTTGATTCAATTTAATTAATCTCATTAATTGAAGAATACCTAATCTCTATGGTCGATATCCAACCTCAAAACTATGGAGCCTAACTAATTGACCGAATGAATATTTTAGAGAATCATCATCGCTCTACGTGTACCCAAAAGAGGCATAGGGCAAGATATTTTTTGGCTCTCTAATAGCCTTGATACTATGTCACTATTCTTGTGGCTTTACCTTTGAAAAATTTCTTTTCTAAATTGTCACACTACCTTAAGCAAGAATTTCTTGGAATCGATCATTATAGAACACATAGGAGATGTATTCATCTTTTACAACAACGAGGAGTTGAATTTCATCTTGGATCTCACAAACCTCAATGCCAAGTAGCTTATACCTAATCTCAACCCAAAAGACCCGATAGGTGGTCAAGAAAGTGTCAAAGTATGAGGACTGGACACAAGATTACCATGGACCCTCAAGTTAGAAGACTAATAATATGTACTGATGTAAGCAGGAGAATTAGCCACTACCGACTTGTCACTTAGTTATCTAGTGGATTCTTTGGTAGGTCTTCAGTGCCTTATTATTTGACAAGCACCCACTAACATGCACCCGTATTTCATACAGTTGCTCATGGAATGGAGCAATATCCAATCTTTGGATTTATGCATCGTTAGTGCAAGTCTATTTGGATCTTAGATGCCCTGTCTTTGAAGATCCTAAACTTAGAATATTTAAGATTATGACCGTGTGAGACTTATTCTATGGTCACCAAATCAAGTCCCACACTTATAGGTAATCTAAGGGCTTTATCCAAATACTAGTGAAGTGAAATAAAGCATAATATGAAGATAGCCATATAAAAAAGATATTATTCAATCAATATTGTATATACTAGGAAATTGTTTACAATGCCAATCTCATTGGCTTGTAGGATACTATTCCAATAGGCCTTAGATAGAACAGTTTAACCAATGCAACATTCTTTTTGAATACTAATCTATTAATTTTGATTTGATCTTTAAGATTAGATTCTCTTAAAGGATTATAATTGCTTTCTTCTTGGTTTCGAGTAGTAGTGGTTTTCATTTTTTTTTTCAAAAACTTTAAGTTTATGGAGTTTAATCATAAGCTTTTCCACAAATTGGGAGTCTCTTCTAGTTTCTAAACAAAATTTTCCATCTTTAAGATTTGGTGGTGGTTTTAATGGGATAGAATCAACTTTAACTATCAAGGAAGATGTAGTTTTAGAAGATTCTCCTTTTTCGACAATTTTGTTAGATCATAGATCATATTAACTACAATTTTTTTTTTATTCTAGAGGTCTATTGACCAATAGATTGTAGACACATATTAGTGTAGTTGTTTTGCTAAGCAATATGATTAAAATCACCATTGAGCTTTCCTTTATAAGGAACTGCATTAGCTTCACAATTATCATGGCTTATTTTTATACAAGTACATAGGGGATGAATAGACCTCCATGGTTTTATGTTTACCGTTAAGTATGTCTGATAAGATTTTTCTAAAAAGTTTATAAAATTTTGTTCGAAGAAATCAGGGAAAATTCTCCCTTTTCTTATCCATTGCTCTTCGATCCATTCAAAGAAATCTTGGACTTGATCTTCCATATAATGCTTCATATAGCATCTTTGTTGTCTTGGACTATAGCAAGTCAAAAACCAATTTTTCTTTAGCTCATTAGCTGGATTGTCAAGGCTTTCTTGAATTCTTCTAGGAAATTCAACATCTTCAGATATATTAAATATAGTATATCCCATGTCTGATTCAATAGGCGAAGTTGGCCTAGGAGTTCTTCTTTGACTTGATTATGTCATTTCAACTAAATATTTTGGTTGGCTAACTTGTTCTTCAGTTTTACTAACCCTAAAAATATCATGAATAGTTTTTTCGTTTTTTCCTTATTGGATAAAGGAACTAAAGAATTAGAGAATTTGGCTGGGTTACGTGGTTGGGACCTTGGTCCTATATTAAGCCTCACTGTTCTGTCTTGTGAAAATTTAATTTCCACATCTCTATCTATATATTAGATAATTTGTTCTACTTGTCTAGGCTCTGCCTTTTTAGGTTTAGCTATGATTTCTGTCATCTAAGATGTAGGAAGATTGATTTGATACCAAGAAATAGTTTTTGGGACTACAACATTGCTTTTAACATGATTTGTTATAAAGAGAGTAGTTTCTCTTTCTTTTGAGCTTATTTGCTTTGGGTTAATCCTTAATTTAGGAATAATAGTGTTCATTACTTTATAATGAACTTGATATAATAAAGAGGCATGGCTAGTGGCTTCATCCATGTCATACCCATGAGTTCTGGTATTTAATACCAAAGCATCTAAAACATTTAGATCGTGGATTACCACATAAAATTAGGAAAACATATATAGTGAACTAGTCCTCCACATAAAGATGTTTCCACCACTTCTAATAAGGAATTTTCAAACTTATTATGTCATTGGTCACGGACCATAACTAAAGCTGCTGTATTAAGCCCTATCTTTGTTAGAGGTTGTAATCCTACTTGGACCAACCCAATATGCAAATAGCAATATTTTTTTCTATGGGCTTCAATTAGGCTTTTAGAGAGCAAATAAATTATATCGTCTCCTCTTTTTAAGGAAATTCTTTTTTCTATTGTCTTTATGACATAGTCTGATTTAAAATCACAAGATCCAATTTCATAAACTTGGTTAGGTTTACACTTTGACAACTTCTAATGCAAAAGGTTTTTCTCAAAGTTTTAGAGATAATAATCTCTTCATTCATCTTTAAGCTATTAGCCCTAGAAAATTCTTCCTTATTGGATCCATTAGATCTCCTAGTCATAGATATGAATCATCTTTCCATAGTTTAACTATTATCACTATCAACAATTTAGAAGCCGCTCATGCCCTTCAACGGCCTTCTGCCTACACAGGCCTTATTGTACGGCAAAATGCAACTATGGGTTTCCCCGTTTCAAGCAGTAAACTTTAGATTTCTTATCTAAACATGTTCTATAAGATCTTTATGGACTTGATAAGTCGTGAATTAAACTTGGCTTCGATATCAATATGATACCAGGATATAATGATAAATTTTGCCGAATAGCACCATATTGATATATCCAATATTATTAAATTATATCGGCAATTCAAGGGCCTTGTTTACTTTGGATCGGTTAGATGAGGTCCATCATCCAAATCTATATGATGTTTATTTTTTTATATATGGCTCGATAGTTAAATTCTGAGCGTAGGCCAGTATTGTAGCAATTTTTTAGGGATTAAGAATCTTGTCATTTTGGAGGAACAAATTCATACCACAAATTTTGGGCTCAAAGGATGATGATGAAATGACAATTTACTTCTCCAATGAGAGAGGTAGCAGGGAGCAATTCTATGCTTTCTACTTTGTTCCATATATATAGATATATGTTGCTTGAAATTGTTTTAATTATCTTGAAATAATACTTTAAAACAATGATTTAAGTAATTAGGTTGGAGAATATGTTGTAAATAAAACTTATGTTTGGTATTCTTTTTTGATAAAAAAATTATTATGGAAATATTCTTGTAATTTTTTGATTAATAATTATTATATTAAAATTTTGTTATTATTATAGATTTTTATAACAATATAACAATTAAACAAAATATATTTATATAAAAAATAATTAAAAGATAAATATATATATATATGTATATAAATATATATATATATATATATCTATTGTAATTGAGGTAATAATGTTGATAACAATATGTATACACCCTAGATTCTTTGAATTTCAAGATTTTATTCTTATGCGTAAGGATGTTGTGTTAGAATGGAGGAAAATTAGTTTTTCTATGTTAAATAGAAAAATATATAAATATTTTTATTGAGTGTATTTTAATTTTTTAAAATTTATCCTAATATTATCACCCATTAAAGTAAACATGCAATACAATTATCCACTTTTATCATAGAAATCATCCTACAAAATAAATATAATTTGAAAAATATAAAACTATCCTAATTTTACTTATTATTTTTATTTTATTTTATTACTCTACATCCCATATTATCAAGTAAACAGTGTCCAATAGTATCACAACACGAATTAAGCCTTTGTTGTTGGGTATAATTTGATAACGTTGAAATGTCTCTCAATGCAGTTTACATCCGTGTCGGAAGCAATGCTGTATAAGATAATCAGTGGATATATTATTACATAAATAGGTATATGTTAATTTCATGGTACAATTGATTGTCACTTGTCAGTGATACACGAACTCTTTCCTATTAATTACAATTTGACAATTAGCAATAATATTCGCACTTTATGTTTAATTTTATTAATATTTGATGTAATAAAAACTTTTTTCATATGCTAATGAATATAAAATTTGGTATTTACATCATTTTATTGATTCTTATTGTTATTTGATACGTATATATACCCAGCCCGAGCTAATAAAGTCAGGAAAACTAATCATCTCAAAT
Source organism: Jacaranda copaia (assembly GCA_014898725.1). Classification (NCBI taxonomy): domain Eukaryota; kingdom Viridiplantae; phylum Streptophyta; class Magnoliopsida; order Lamiales; family Bignoniaceae; genus Jacaranda; species Jacaranda copaia. The sequence goes on along the minus strand of JACGDI010005476.1, from coordinate 169,241 downwards.
GGTCTGGTCGAGTTGAATTTTGAAATAGCAACCAAATGAGAGCGAAAGTAACCGAGCTGGTCTCAAAGGTAGTAGACGAGATGAGTTTTTGAGCCCATCGAGCTGATCGTAGAGAAAGTAGCCGAGATGAATTTTTGAGCCCACCGAGCCGATCTCAGAAGAAGCGCCGAGGTGATGGTCTTAGGATGCTCGAGCTGATCTTCAAACTGCACTTCCTACCTAATACGCCTGAAAAGCAAGAAATGTAGGCCGCATGTGGTGCCATGTCGATCAATTCTGCTAAACGTGGGTAGTTAGAATTTTAATGGACGCAATAGCCTAGTTAGTGGGGTGTCTTAGCCATATAAAAGACTTTGTACAAAATGATCAACGAAAAAGGAGAGATTATCGTGTTTTACTTCTTCAATTGGTGTTGAGTGAAATTATTCTTTTTGGCATCAATTTGGTGCCGTCTATGGGAAAAAATTAGGAGTTTTAGACATGAGAATGGGCGATTCAAAAGAGAATGGAGTGTCAGGAGTGATGAGGCCATATTGCATGATCCATTCCGGAAGAACCACAAATCTTTCAATATGCCAAAGTACATGGGCACTGCCGACCCTACTGATCATTTGTGTGAATTCAAGAACTTGGCCATGCTATACCAATTCTTGAATGGAGTGAAGTGCAGGACTTTCCTTACCACCTTAGGAGGGGTCGCTCAGAGATGGTTTGGGTAATTACCACCCTGGTCCATCCATATCTTTGATGAATTCGTGCGGAGATTCCTACACCAGTTCACTAGCAATAAATAGTACCAAAGAAGTGCGCAGAGCTTACTTTCCTTTCGGCAAGGGGAGGTAGAAAGCTTGAGAAGTTTTATAAAGCATTTCACTACTATGGCCTTGGAGGTTCCTTCGGCTACTCTGAAACTATTAAGTGGTGCTTTCGCTTAAGGGCTGTGATCGGGTCCTTTCTTCTGATCTTTGAGCCAAAGGCCAGCGAAAAGCTATGATGAACTCTCAAGGTGGGTAGAGAAGTACATCCATAAGGAGAAAGATTGTGAGGTGAAGAAGAGAGATTTGAAGGAGAAAATGAGGGACAGGAGAAAAGATTCTGCTACTAAAAAACAAAAGCAAGAGGAGAGACCCAAAGCTGTGCTCGTGTGGTAGGTGAAAGTTCCATCGGTGTTAGGACTGAAGTTTGATCGATACAACCCCTTGTGGATGCCTAGGGAACAAGTAATGCAGGCTATTGAGCATCTCAACCTACTTTGATGGCTGCGCTCCCATAGAGATTCATTAAGACGGTCTAAGTTTGACAAATTTTGTCATTTTCATAACAAGTATGGACATGAGACGGAAGAATGTGACCACCTGCAAAATGAGTTGGAACAGCTAGTGCAGGATGGATAGCTGAATGATTTCGTACTTAGAATAGGGACCGAAGGTAGGGACAGGCGCCCCATGAAAAGCCAAGAAGGGCAGCCAAAAGCTAGACAGCTCAGTGAGAATGATGTTAAGAATGGGGCGATTAGAGGAGTGCTTCATATGATCTCAGGAGGTCTGACTGAGGGAGATACTCACCAAGCTAGGAGAGCATGAGCTAGAGCTGCGGTGCATAAAAACATGGA
>JACGDI010005476.1:102769-163219 GCA_014898725.1 Jacaranda copaia | reverse complement strand
ACGAAGTTAGGAAAACTGATCACCTCAAATGGTCAGGCCGAGCTGAATTCAGAAATAGCAGCCAGACGAGAGTGAAAGTAACCAAGTTGGTCTTAGAGGGAGCAGCCGAAATGAGTTTTTGAGCCCACCGAGCCGATTGCAAAGGAAGTAGCCTAGATAAGTTTTTGAGCCCATTGAACCGATCTTAGAGGAAGCGCCGAGGTGATGGTCTTAGGATGCCCAGGCTGGTCTTCGAACCGTACCTTCGGCCTAATACGCCTGAAAAGCAAGAAACGTGGGCCACATGTGGCGTCATGTCGACCAATTCCGTTGAACGTGGGTAGTTAGAATTTTAATGGACGCAACAGCCCAGTTAGTGGGGTGTCTTAGCCATATAAAAGGCTTTGTATGATAAACAAAAAAAGAGAGATTATCTCGTTTTACTTCTTTAGTTGGTGCTGAGTGAAATTATTTTATTGATTCTTATTGTTATTATTTTAGAATTTTTTATTATCTTATGATGTGCTTGTTTCTTATTGTATGATAATATCAATAGGATAATTGTATATTGATATTAAGAATTTTTATAGATTATATTATTTTATAATTTTTTATAAAATAATCATATAATATATCGATTTTGTTTTTTGCTATAGTCTAATTATGTTTCGTAAAAGTCATACATTTGATATAATTAAACGCACAAAGTTGAGTTTTAAATGTGATTGTAGAATATTTATAATTAATAAAGAAAGTGAAATGTGGTGGAACTGATTCCAGGCAGGCTCAGGTCACCATTAGGTTCCATTTCCATACCTGGAATTCCTTACTTAATGGAAGTGATAGGGACAAAAGGAAGAAGGAATAAAGATTTAGCAAGCTAGAATTCCAGGAATAAGAATAGCATTTCGGAGATTTTTCAATTACTAATGAAACTGATCAAGGCTTTTATATATATATATATATATATATATATATAAGAAATAAGATATGGAGCTTACATTTCAACCGGTTATATTCTATATGATCTCCTCAAAATTAATTAATCATTTGGATATTATTGAATAATAAGTGAAGAAAAAGTAGTGTATACGAATATATATATTTTCGTTTCTACTATTCTTAAGATAAATCTTATCTCTGTTTTTTCATTTAGACATTTTTATATAAATAAATTAATTAGTATGGTAAATCAACATCAAACAATGTATGAGAATCATGCCACTTTAATAATGTGATTTGTAACATGTGTAATATTCTGATGTGGTTTAATTTTTTCTATTTGATGTTCTCATACCAAATATATATACATAAATTCTCTTGCTATCGATGTTGATTTGACACAAAATCTAAAATAAGATTGAAAACTTATTTTTTTTGAAATATTTATATTATTGACCTCAAAAATAGTGGTTAAAAGTTTTTTTTTGTTTTTTAATTTGTACACACACTTCGGAAGAAGTCTTTTGGATCTCCACTACCTTACATGTAATTTTATATGTGAGATTTATGTCATTTGGTTTAAGTCCACTCGAAAAAACAGCGATTGAGGATTATTAACATACTTTAGATAAGTTTGAGGTTTCCGTGCAATTTTGTGTTTCAGTTGGGATGGCAAAAAAGTTTTCACTAAATTTGCCTAACTAAAGACAAGAAGAATCCAAATTAAAGCGATGGATCGAGCAGCATCTGCATGTTGGGAGCGATTCCTGATACGTGTGAAAATCAATTATTCTATATATGCACTCAAGTAGCAAAAGAGATCCCTTGATTCTCTTACTCCCATAACTTAACTATTATTTATAATCTTGGCTTACGTCATCCAACCAAAACCGATCCAACTCAACGCCCAGAATAGTAAAAAAGTGATCATAGTAGAAGAAATAGTAACAAAAATGGGTGGGAGAGACGGGGGGGCAGACAAGATTCATTGGTTGCATGGTCTTGATATGTCAAACTTGTTGAGTGTGTTTGGTGGGAGGGTCAGATGCGGTTAAGTTAATGGCAACTGAGGGGGACTTATTAGCTTCATTCTTTTCTGGTATTATAAGTTCTATATTGCCATTCATCATCTGCTGCGTGCTGTTTTTGATGGCTTCTGGTATAATTTCTTCAAGTTCCCTCTTCTTCTTTTCTTTTTGTTCTTCCTTGCATTTGCCCCATAGAACTGAGTAGAGACCAACAACAATTATGACGGCCCCCATCACCCTGTTCACACAAACGAAATTTAAGGGTCTCCTAAAAAATTGTGTATAATTTTATTTTATTTTTAATACACATGTATATTAGGAGCTTTTTAGGATTCAAATTTTTTACCTCCCACATATTTTTACCGCTAGCCTACATGCTATTTAAAACATAATTTTTTTTTTAAAGTACTAGCTCTAATTTTATTAGTTCCAATTCTCACATGCTAAAATGTGAAATAAGTATATTTTATAGGAATCATGATATTTTATGGGAATCATAATATACTTGTTTAGGCCTTGCATATATATCTTTATGATGTCAGAATAAACTAATGATCAAAGTGAAATTTTTGCACAATCTTATAGTTTAGAGATATGATTACCCTCCAAGGTAGATTTTTTCTGCGAGGATAAAAGAACCCATGATTGCTACAATAATCATCATCAAAGGGCTAAAAGCAGTGGCAAACACTGGCCCTTTAGTCTTCATCACAAGCCCTTGGACATAGTATGAAATGCCAGAGGTCACAATTCCCTGCAGTTCAGGTTTATAATATAAGATACTAATAAGAATTTGTAGTTTAACTTATAAAAATTCATTAAATATTGTCTCTCTGTGTGTGTGTGAGAGAGAGAACACTTACAGCATATGCAGCAGCAAGGAGATTCATATCCCAACCAATACGCCAAGCCGAGGTCTTATGTTCCATTACAAAAGTGACAACAATAGCTTGTAGCGTTCCCATGAAGCACACCAAAGATGTTAGAGACAGCTGATGTTTGGAGTATGTTTTCAGGGCAGCTTTTTGTAGAATAAACAAAGAGGCCCATGCAAAGGTGGCAATAATGAGAAGAATGCAGCCGATGAACCAGTCCCGGTTGCTCGTCTCCCTAGCGGCGCTGCCGTTGGTGGCGTGGGACTGCCGGTGGTTGGTCCACGCCATCTCCACCAGTGGTCCTTTATACAAAGTCATCAGCATAGCCCCAGCCACAGTTATGATTGTTCCTACCACCTTTGCTTGGTACATCACCTTCTTTATGTCAACTTTCTCCATCCTAATTTTCATCATTTAATTTTTACTTATTAATCTATCTCCAAGATTCTTAGTTAGAAAGTTTGAAACCATATATGTGAATTAAGATGAATATACCTGAAGATAACGGCCATGATAAATGTTAAGGCAGGGAGCATGTTGCTCATAGCACATGAAAATGTAGGTGATGTCAATTTCAATCCAGCGTAATAGAAGTTCTGATCAATCACCGGCCTGACGAAGGAAAGTTGTGAAAATTAATTTATTCATCTAATTTCCGATAAGAGCAGAAGAGAAAATTGCAAAAATAGGATAGTAATTATGGACAATTTGTAATGCAAAATCGAAATTTGGGGTAGTACAAAACTAGAATCAAAACTTTTAAAAAATTGGAAACACATAATATTGCATGTCATTGAAAAACACAATTAGCGTCAAAGATTGCTTACATGGCGCATGCATGGAACGCCAATGTAAGGGTCACAAAGTAATCATCAGGGTTGTCTATACTTTTCGTCAATCCATGTCTTTTTTTTTCCAATTTTTTAAAAATTTTAGTCCTAGTTCTATACTATCCTAAATTTCGATTTTACATTACAAATTAACCACAGTTATGTCATATTTTTGCAATTTACCCAATAGCAGAATGATCAGACAAACAATGATCTAAAGGGAACTAACCCAAGAAGGCCAAGAACGAAAATTTGCACGAATACTGCGAATGTTATCTTTGGCTGTGCTTGCCTGAAATATACGAAATATATATAGACACATAGATGATCCCTTTTCAGAAATTGCAACCAACCATGCACAAAATATTATTCACAAAAAGAAACTATATATATATATATATGTATATTTATATGTATGTATCCATTGAAGGCTAGCTACCTCTCAAAGAAGAAAGCAAAGGGGGCTATAACAGCAGTGGCAAAGGCGTGGCGATAAACGACCAACACATAGTGGCTCATCCCTCCATTGAGAGAGATCTTGGTTATAATATTCATGCCTGCGTAACCAAACTGCAGAGAGATCATACCTATATACGGTTTGCAGTTTTCCAGAAAACTCGAGCAACATGTTTTGCTCTTCATTTTTCTGATCAGTACAATTAGACAAAGTGTATTAACTTGGTAATAGATTAAATTTAAGGCTTTTTCTTAACAAGGGCCAAGTGAAGTTGCCTGTGTATTTATAGTGGCAAGAAAAGCAAATTGGGGCCGGGTATCATATTTTTCACAGCATCATCAGCAGCACAGAAAGGTAATTAATTTAAATAATTTTTTATTTCTTTCTTGTGGAATCTGATGGAATATCAAAAAAGCAAATTCGATCGGCTATCCTTCACGCATATTAAATATCCTTTCTCGATTGTTTCTGAGGCTGACGAAAGAATAGAAGATGGATTACACGTCCTATAAGAGAACAAGGCATCTGAGTCAGGAAACAAATGAATAAATGCATAATATAAATTATAATGAACTAAGTTAAGATTAATAATTATTGTACCGTATATGCATATTAAAACATCAATTGTGCATAATCCACTAATCTTGCTGCTTAATTAATCTTCCCATTATAAATTAAACTATCTTTAATTACATGATTATATTAATTAATCCAAGCCCATCTAACATTGACGATTAATTAAGTCTTTCTTTAATTAGTACTAATTATATTCGGTGTCTCGTGACAATTAAGCATAGCAAGCCACAGTAGTAATGTTTAGATCGGCGCACAGCAACATTTGTGTTATTGCTTTTGCATAAACTTATCCAGATTCGATCGATCGTCTGAGTTTTTTGAGTTTTGGATATATGCCAATTAATTGCTTATTGGAAATCTTTTTCATTTTGGTGAAACTAATTATTAATCAAGAGTGCTCTTGATGAAAAACTGATCAGACGGACTAGTTTAGACTGGATTTTATTCGGATATTTGCAATTATTTTAGCTGGCGTGGAAAAGATTTAACAATTATACGATGTTGGTTAGCTTCAATTATGTCTATATATATATATATATATATATATCAAATGTAAAGACCTTTTAGGATACTGATTTCGTCAAACATGCCCTTACAAATGCGGAGAAATCATGGGCTATGTTGCTTTGATCTTTTATATATTTTATTTTTTATTCTAATTTGATGTATTTATATTAAATGTATTTAATTTTTAATTAATTATTTTTATAAATGCACGTCATATACCGATAAAATAAAATAGAAAAAAAATAAAAAATAAAAGAGAGAATTTAAATCGGAAGGATGTGTGTATCTATACACTAGTTTGCGTAGTTTTTTTTGGGTATTAATAGCATTTGGTGGTTTTTTACTGGGGCAGCAATAAACAAATCTGCTAATTAATATGGGAAATTTGCATTTGAGTTCTAAAATATGGAGGCTAGCAAATGGTAGGCACAGTCCAATTTTTTGGAATTGGGCAATGTGGTCGATTTGGATATGTGTCGGCTCATAGTTTGAAGCATGGATCAGGGCTCCGAGAAAGCACCAAGAAGCCATGACACTGGCACGTAATGCCGGCAACGAAAGCCACTTCCCGAGGCCGATCAATCTAAATTCTTTATTCTATTATTTAATTACGTCAACTTTTATTTTTATTTCATAAATATATAATATATATTAAATGTGTTTTCATAAAAATAATTAATTAAGAATAAAATATACATACCATATATAGATTAAAATGAAATATAAGATAAAACAAGAAATAAAATAAAAAATTCAAAATGAATGTCGGTATAAAAACAACATATGAAATATAATGCCTTGAACTATATATCTTTTAAAGAATAATAAAGAATTTGTATTGCAGATCGATATGTGATACCATCTTATTACATTTCCGAATAATTTTGAGGTCTGGATGATTTTGAGTCAAACTAATTTACTTGTAAATGATTGAAACGGTACTTTAGTTCGGAAAAATACATGAAAAAGTAAACGGATCGAATTGTCTCGTACTTTTTGGTTTATGGAGATATGCTGCTAAGTGCTTCATTAGTTTTTCACTAGAGGTCAAATTAAACATATGTTTGAGAGATAGCTAGCTGTCAATAAATTGATGAATTCTTAAAAAAGAGAGAAATTGTGGTGGCTCTCTAGGACCACATAAATTTGATGTGAATTGAAAGTTAAATTTACATTGGATCTCACTCAAATCGAGCCATTTATCCTTCTAAGAAGAGGTTTGTTTCAAAATCCTAGTTATAGGAGGAGTATACCATGCTAATGTGTTTTGAATGATTCATATATTAGAGTTAGATATTAATAAGTATATTGAACTATATATCCACGTAACTGAGAGCCTTTACAATCCAAGCACAACAATGCAATTATATGTACAATTGAGCTAATAGTCCATTGATTGTATGTTATGTAAAGTGCTTCTAAAATGATACGTAGTTGAGAGAAAATAATTAATTCTTCAACCATAATTATTTATCATAAAACTAATTCAAGTAGCATTGGGAGGATGATGGCAAGTCCCATAAACCTAGTCCAATAGATAGACCACATGAAAATACATAGAAATTAATTTCTCTTTTTAGCTCTTGGGTAGTGCTGCTCCTGAAAGGCTAGCTTGCCCTGAAGTAAAAAACTGGACGGACGCAATAGAAGTACATATCTTTCACCCTCCAGATTCCGAATCTATATTTTCAAGTCAAAATCTTTTTTATTTTTTATTTAATTGAATTTTAATGAAATATTATAACTACAAACACATAACGCAACGTGCTAAAACTCAGGAGTTCAAATTGCAAGAGTCAAAAAAAGTGGAGCACCGAAGAAGCGAAAATGGACGTCTAATCATCTCCAATTCTATCAGCTTAAATACAAATATATACAGTGCCTTCCACAAACAGAAAGCATCGTACATATCAGATCGAGCATCTCTGAGTGAATCTTTACGACATCTTATGCGTTCCTTCCAGGCCATTTGCAGCACCACTTTTCCTTATGCTATGTACCCATAACACACAGCGAGTACTTTGTACATATGAAAATGAACGAATTATAGATAGTGACCTTCCCAATTTGGATGGAACTTTAGAAAGAACGCAGCATCAAGATGTAGCCTGATATGTAGTTGAACCATATGTGTATGCGTGTGTGTAAGTCTGATCCATTACGGATGTATATGCTGAAAGTGGGTAAAAAATGATGAAGACAATAAGGAAAAAGCAAAGGGGAAGCAAATTGTGAAGCAAAAAGGTACAATGCATGAACGATGTGTCTCTTTCGGGGTCTGCATTCATCATCTTGCATTCACATTGTCGATCCGCTGATTTCATGCAGTACTCTATCTCTCGCTCTATACAAATGTATGCATGTATGTATATTGATTTCCACATCCCTAGCTCTTGTTCATTGTCATAACCGATTCAATCTACCAAATTTTCCAAGTAAAATTTATTTATCATACTATTAATTAAAAATTTCTTGCGCGTATAGTTAGAACGTTATTCACAAAATTATGAATACTAATTTGTGCAAGGCTAGAAATATTTTCTATTCTTTCCGAAACAAGTCTTCGGAGGATTTGTTGATAAGATGAGAGTAGGTCTAATTTTAGAATATGTCTAGTTCTTAGAGCTTCTTGGATAGAATTTTAATCAAGACGCCTCTATATATAGCAGGAAGGGCCAAATTAAGTCCATTACGACGGTGAGCGCAATGAGATTTCTTATGTTAATTCAATACATACATAATTTATGATGTGTTTTGTCTATCTCTTAACATACTAAATTATCCTTAAAACAGTCTTTTTGCCACGTCACTTAGTCCCTCCTACTCCAAAGTGGAGACTACACGCCACTTAGGAGTAAGACTCCCATGAAATTGTTAATTGACTATTGACTTTATAGTTAATTAATTTTAACTTATTCATATTTTATTGTTTACCAACCATTTTATAACTATTAGGTTGTGGGCTTTATTGTTTGTTGTTTCACGTACACTTAAGATTTTGCGTCCTTGGGTAATATATACGTAACTTTCCTTCCGTACGTAGATGGCTTGAAGAGGTATTATTGGCCCTTTTTTCTTTTGTTTTTTTTTCCCTCTCCTATCTTCCTTGCTTAAGTGTTATATATAAGATAATATATATAACAACAAAGTTGTTGGGATATACTACGAGTGGATTATGCAGGAGAGTCGCCACATCTTAGAGGCAACGGACATTTCACCTTAAGAGGATTTGTTGCTGTTGGACCTGAACATCCAAATAAATATTTGTTAGGAAAATTGATAGAACTAGCCAAATAATTATGTGACTTAAGGCGTGAATATACTTTTCTTAAAGTAATTATTACCCTCACTAGGTGTTTGCTATTGGGTTGAAATGGCAATTCACTTCCAGGGTACAATAAAACCACCCGAAATTTGCGAATAGCAACTTCAAAAATTTTCCTCAAGATCTTTTAGAAAGCTTTTGAATATACGAGAAAATTTTAACAGAGAAGAAAAGAACACTTATTTTCGGAAAATATATATAAGTTCTGGCACTTCTCCTGAATTATATTTATATTAGCAGAAGACATCCTTTCTGAAGTATCATAATAATTCCCAATAGTTGGATCATATAAATCTTAACTATTTCTTAAGATGATACAACCCTTAATATGGGCTTTGAAAAATTGCAATTATTCAAAAGGATACGTCATTAATTTTTAGAAGAAGACTAAAAATAAATATTTTGTAAAGGAAAATAATATTTTCTTAAACACACGTCGCACATGCCACATGTCCAAGTGCCAAGTGAATTAATTTAAATATATAATAATATGCTTTTAGCTTTCCTCTATATTTTCCCTTCAAGTCTTAATTCAAACTATTAAGTACGTTATTTTTTATAAAATAGAGGAGATCTTTTTATTTTTTCAATATAGGACAAACACACTTATACTCAAACTCAAATTTCAAATTACAAAATATATATATATATATATATATATTATAACAATCCCCCACTTAGCTTGTAATTTGATAAATCCATATACTCTTCCTAAGTTCATGCATAGTAGAAAGTGTCTTTCGAATTAAACTTTTTATTAGTGCTAATACTTCAAAGTTAAAACAAAATCATTGATGGACGTAACTTAAATCAAGATTTTATATATTTTAGATTGAAGATATTCCATACTGTCGGGACATTATTCCCATTCAAATACTGCAATAACTGCCGCAAAGGCGGAACTGCTATCAACCAAAAAGAAGAAAAAATAAACTATGCAACTCTCTACCTAATATTAAAGGAAACACAAACATAAAACTTCTTGAGGTAGGAGATATTCCATATCCTCAGGACATTATTCCTATTCAAAACTGCAATTTCTAGGTGCTTGCATTGGTGATCCCTGTCACCTTGCATGCTCTTTTCCACTTTGTGTCTATCTTTCCCTTTGGGTCCAGTGGCTTTAGCTTTCCTCATCACCAGGTCTCCTACAACTTTAGGGCTTCATTTTGGCAGCTTTTGTTACTCACGCCTTTTAAATTTGTTCACGTGAGTGAGCATTCTCCTTTACTTTTTCCGGTAGGTCTAGATTGGAAGCATTCCAGAGTTAAACTCTTGTTCTTTATTCTCCAGTTTACTTCTCTATTGCACGAGTACGACTACCTAGTTCCATAGACCAAGTTGAAAGGTGACTCTTTGGTGGTTGCTCTTGTTGTGGAGTGGTATGCCCACATAATGAATAATAGTTTCTCCACCTAAGCTCCCTACACATTACTCAACCTCACCTTCAAATATTGTCGGATTATTTGATATGTGCTTTAACTTGTCAGTTAGCCTGTGGGTTTATGGAGGCAAAGAATTGTTTGACAGCTAGCACATTACACTAGTCCTTGAGTTTAGCTCCAGAAAACTAAGTTCCATTATTTGTAACCAAGGTTCTGCCAAACCCAGAAACTATGTTCAACCACAAGAATCTCATCACTTTTTTCTCTAATATGTGGGCCAAAGGTTCAGTTTCTATCCACTTCGAGAAGTGGTCTATCGCCACAAGTAAGAATTCGTGTTGCCTAGAAGCTAGTCAGTGTTGTAATTGGCACAATTATCATAATTAATTGTTAATTAATTATCGATGAATGTTAATTATGGTTGAAATTCAAAGATTAATTGTGGTGGTGTAATATAGGAAGGAAATTGGTTAAGTGTTTCTTGTTAAGTTGTTCCACATGGAATGCTTGAAAAAGTGAAGACTTATTTGGACATTATAAAATCAAGTTGAGAAGTTAAAGGGTTATTCCAACTCTTCACTTGTCCTACATTGGTTTTATAAACTAGTGTGTATTGGTTTATATTGAACTCAAGTAAGAATATTTGATAAAACGTTCTTTAAGGGGTTCATATGAGTGGACCATACGCGTGCCGCCACCGCCCGATCCGACTTAGGGTTTGGATCGCGGGTGTTAGGGCGAATGTCTTAGTCTTAGTCTTATTTTTTTGGGACAAATTCAATTAAAAGATTGAATTTTAAACTTGACCAGGCTGATCGGATAAGGGATTGATCGAGTCATCTAAGCTTATCGGATAATGGGATTGATCGAATCATGAGTTATATCCATTTTTCTTTTGGCCTATCTCCCATAGCTAGCCCTAATCCTTCTCTATAAATAGACTGCCTTGGGCCGACTTGGAGATACACCAAACACCACAAACATAGTGCTTTTTCTGCCTTGAGTTTTCCTTCTTCTCCCACTGATTGTCCTGTTGTCACACAGCCTTCTCATATTTAAACCCATCTCTATTTATCAATACACGAGAGGTCCTATATTCTGGTAGTTTTTGGCTATTTGGTTCTAATTTCGACGATTGAGTATTGATCGAGGTGAACGAGATAGAGTGCACCTGATTGTTTTGGACCATCTCATCTTGGAAGGAGCTATACTGTACCCGTTGTACTGATGAGTCGGGGTACTCGTTTCTTCAAGACAAATAGAATTTCTATGTGATTTGGTTGTCCGATTGATTTTGTTACGATACAGAATCCTTAAGATAAGTTTACTTTTTAAATTTGGTATTTACATTAGATAAAAGTGACAGCATGCCTTATTGTTTTATTGCCTCGATTGATATATGAATTTTGGCCTTTTCTGAATTCGCGTTTGATTAAATAGTTGTTGAAATTCTGATTTGCCTTGAATTTGACGTATATTTTTGAATACACATGCTGTATGTTTAATTTTGACGACACATGGTATGTGTATTAAATATGATATCGCATGCTTGACTTGAATTTCATATTGATAAAATTTCATATTGATAAAATACACGTAGTGCCTCAATTATGATTATCTGTTCTAATTCCTAATAATCTAATTTGTATATTTATTTGTATGTTGGTATATCCTTGCGAAATAACAGTGAGAATGGACATGCTATGTCTAGTCCTCAATGAGCAAAGGGACAAGTGACTCTCCAAAGTTTGAAGGAGAGCCTCTAGGCGGATGTTGAGATTAGCGTGTTCTTAACACGTTCCACACCACCGCACTAAGTCAATGGAGTCTTTAAGCATGGCTGGCCACAAGTAACTCTTCCTAAACGTTTTTGAAGCTAGGGCTCTCGCTTTGGAATAGTTTTCCCGGACACCTTTGTGGATTTCCCTCATCATATAGTTCGCCTTCTCTGGTGCCAAGAACTTTAGATATGGCAATAAAAAGCCTCTTTTGACAATAAGTATAAACTTAGAAACTATGATTTTGAACCTTTTGGCCTCCTTAGGGTAATCAGGAAACACGTTGTCATGGAGATATTTTATGAGAGGATCCATCCAACTCTTCAAATTATTTGCCATGTCACACTCCATCTCACAGGTTGATTTCTCTGTTTTTGGTGCTCAATTCTACGGCCTCAAACATGAGTGTGATCTTTCTATTTTTTATTAGTGTCATCGTGCTTGGTATTTTGACCAATTTATCAACATTCAAATTTTGCTGTGCAAAACCAGTGTTAAGGTAAAGTCCTCAAACTTTGGGCTTAAATCCGTTACACATTGAAAATATTTCTCTGTTATTAGCTCCTCGGCCGTATATGACCTATTGACCTAATGATGACCTGCTTGGAGTGATCTGGCAACTAGGCTAGGCTCATTTTAGAACTGAGCACTTCATACTTCGTTTTGTTATTGGATGCCAGGAACTTGAGTTCATTGCATACTCCTACTTATGACTTTACAGACTCTTTAATAGGGTGCTTGCTCCACTATTGGAGTTTGTGGATGATCATCTACATGAAGCGTCCAAGTTGGAATGGAACTTCCTGCTCTATCATTGATGGGAGACGAGCACCGTTATTTGGTGGGCCTAGAAATAGGCCTCAACCTTTATGCATGTGAGCGATTTTCTTGACGGCTGAGTATCTCAGCTCAGGACCCCGTAGGAGTCAACTGGCGTAGTATATGGGCTAATGTTCTTTGTTTGTTCTTGGACCATGATAGCACTCGCAACCATCTTCATAGTTGCTAGGTACATGAACAATTTTTCTCTTGTGTGCGGTCTTTCGAGTAGTGATGGAGATTCTAGATACTCTTTGAGTAGCTGAACAGTGCAATCGCACTCCGTTGCTCGCTTGAAATTTTGGGTTCTTTTAAGGATTTTGAAAAAAGGCAATCCACTCTTTAGGCATACCAATGGATTTGAGTACTCGGGGGCCCTGTCTTGGATGGAGCAGGTACCAATTGGCAAATTGTGGTTACTACCTTCTTCACCAAGCAAAGACAGTATTTTTTGTTTAATCTTTTTTATGACACACTTGCACGACACCTTACTTTTTTCCTTTAACCTCTAATCTTAACTTACTTTTGTTACATGCACCACCTAATATTGCTCATGTTATGATTCATTTTCAAATAATCAATGCATGTTCTTTTCTTGCCTCCTCATTTACTTTTATTTTTGTTTATCATGAGAAAAAACTAGTGATGTTTGCATATGCTCTAAATTTATTATATTTGTCTCATATATTATTTAGAGGATTATATATATATATATATATATTCTTATTTTAATTGAACTAGCTAGCTAGCTAGCTAGCTAGGACTTATTCTTGTATAAAAAGATTTATTTGTATAAGATTTGTTTCCTAATAGAATGAGAGAATGTTATCTATTATTGCGAGTAAAGGTGTCTTCGTGAGTGATTCAATGAAGCAAGACACATAAACAAGCATGATTTGACATACGTGAATCGATATAATTGTATTGTGTAGAAATTGATATATTCAATTTGTATGAATTTATCTTCACTGATAATACCCCACATTATATTTATGTCTCGATCATTTTAATTCAATTTCAATATTCATTCATTTATCTAGCACAATATTTTGAATCACGTTAATTAAGCAAAAGTTAACGGCATTTGGTTTTAACTAACTTAGGCCCTGTTTGGTTTTATTCTCATTTCCATTGTTTTCAGAATTTGAAAAGTCAATTATTGAAAAAGGGTTGGAAATGAATTTGTATTTGGATAAATTATTGGAGAAGTAATGATTATATTGGGTTCAGTAAGTTGTAGGTAGAGAGAAATAAAAATAATAAAATAAAGAGAAGACAAATATATATATATATATATGTATGTATGTTATTAGAGAATGTGTTTTGAGAATAAAAATGAAAAAGATGTCAGTTGAAAATATGTAAAAAGTTATGTGTTTTCATTTTCAAAAAATAAAAAATGTGAAAATGGGTTATGAAAATGAAACCAAACAGGCACTTATGGTGGGATTGGCTAACACTATGTTTGACTCGTATTGGAGGTTTATTTTTTCATTTTAACACATTGAAAGATGGAAAATCATTTTCTGAACACTATCTTCTTTTATTTTAAATGTGTACCTAAGAAAAATATTTATGTTGGGATCAAATAAAATATTAAAGAAAAAGAAAAAAGATAAAAAGTTGAAAACTAAAATATAATTAAAATTATATCATTTGAAATACAAAAAAAATGGGTTTGACATTTTCCTCATGAAAATTCAAAGTTCCAAATATGAGACTAACGTTGAAAAAGAAATGAATCGTAAAATAAAACCTATAATGGTACCTACCATACGTTAAAACGCAGTAAAGAGTTCTAGAAGTGATAGTGATGGAATTTAGAATCCAAGAATATTTCACTAACCTTTTCCGGTTCCAAATGCCCCAACCCATTTTTTGAAGATTCCCTCGCATTCAAAATTCCATCTCTTTTTTGGTTTTTTTTAACTATTAATCATCTTGTATGTATTTGGGTGATCAAGGAGAACTGCATCCATGCGTAAATTACTGAAAAGTATTACAGATAGTATTAATAACGTCTAACTTATTTGGCGTGCTTTAAAAAATAATAATAATTTAAACTTTTTCGATGAAAATTCTATCTGAAAAGTGTTTTAAAATAAAAAATAAGAAATATTTTCATTTTACTTTTTTAATTCTCCAAATTTATTCTATTTTAAGTTATTCAATTCGCGAGTAGTAGCTAAATCTGCTTTTTGTTCCACTTCTACTAGTTTATACTATGTAAATTTATTTACTTCTGCTAATTATAATAATCATTAATATGTACAATTTATTATTATGGTATTTACCGTAATATTTATAATCATATATAACAAAATTCAACCCATTATAAAATACATTCCAGACTAAACTCGAATCCTACCATATTTTTTTAATATACATTCTGAAGAATATAAAAATATTTAATAATAATATTCATTTTTTAATTTTTGTATTACAATATATACTTACATATATATTGCTATACTATATTCCTATACATTCTGACATTTCCAATATGTAAACAGCCCATGCACACACACACACACACACTATATATATATATATATTGATGCTGCACGGAAATTGAATTAGATCCTTTTTGATAGTCAATAGAATTTTTGGGTGTTTTTTTTTTTTTAAACAATGCAGTGCAGGGAGCTTTCAATATTTGAATGTTCTCAAAGTCCTGCAAATTCTTCCAAATATTTTTTCATGTCCAATTTCTCTTTAAGGTTTAATATTTATTGTCTTTTTCTTAATGGGTTTCAACCCATCAAAATTTTTATGTCCTTTTTGAGGTGCTTAGTCAATTGGACTCTTTGACTTTTTTATTCATTTAATTTTATTTGATTTGTTGGGCTTTTTTGTCCTTTTTACTCTTTTATCCTTATGGATTTAATTAGTCATATCATCAAACCCCCTATTTTCAAGTCAAAAAATTATTCTTATATTAAAAATAGTGTAAAGCCCGAGAATAAATTTTATCTTACTTTAATTTGTTAAATAAACTTAGTAATCAATTAAATTTCATTAATCAAGTTAAGTGTGTAAATTTGCGCTTACTCAATTTTTGTTTAAGTTAAAGTTCAATAGACTTCAAAGACCAAGGGTTTTTAGAGAACATCTCGTGTGGCAAATTTGATTTCACCTAAAGACTGATTGAAAATTTGGCCAAGTTCAAGAGAAAGAAAGGAGAAGGTTTTTATGAGAATTATTAACATCAATCCCCAAGGTAACTTCTCATACACTTCATCATTTCCTCATTCTTTTGTTTTACTTCTTTCATTTACAAAATTTTACCCTACTCCTTAGAGTCAGTAAAATTTTTCAAAATTTTATCATATCAAGTCATGTTAAAGAATAAGTTTGATTTTGAGTTTGAGTTCATCATGGAGTTGGAGAAGGTGGCAATGGAGGCAAGATTGCCAATATGCATTCAACCTTCCTAGGGGCAGGCAGCACAACAAGTCTAATAGGAAGCCAACGATGCTAGTGATGCGGTCCCTCTGCAATGGTGCTCACTGGGCACCTTTGTTGTTGGTGCTTGCTTCGGGCACTCGCAAGGCACTTGTCTTGTAGGGGCTCGCTTTGGGTTAGTTGGCTTTTTGTCTCGTAGTGGCTGTGATTTTTTTTGGGATTGTTGTGTTCGTGAGATTTTTCCTTCTCAGTGTCACGACCTATTTTGGGTTTGTGAGCCCTCCATTAGGGCATTGTTTGTGAGTTGTTGTTTATATTAGAGTTCGGAGCAGAGGGCTCTTTTGATGAGGAGTCCAAAGATGCTCCTATTATTAACAGTAGTTTCATCCAAGTCTCAGAGATTCAATGTTTACTCCTATTGAGAAGTTAGAAATTCTAAAGCATTAAATATGTGTCTCTTGATATTTTAAGTTTTTTCTTTTTTATCTAGTGATAACATAGTGCCACCCTCTAAGGGTACTTTACCATTTTTAGCAATTATTTCTGTAATAGGTTTTCTCTAACTCCATATCATTTGAAGTTAACCCCATATCATTTGAAGCTATATATAGTGAGGAGTTATGTGGTGTATCTAGGCTAGTTTGTTCCTAAATATTTTGTATATTTTGTGGGGTTTCAATAGCATTTGACTAATTTGGGTTTCTTAGTTTCCTTAGATAGTTTTGACTCTCTATCTTCGGAGTGTGCAAGGTGCCCAATGAACACTTGTTTCGTATTTTCCTTAAATCTAATAGTAAGTCTTTTAGTAGTTTGTCTTCTTTGCAAGGGCCATAGAAGGAGAGATATTTATGTGATGAGGGTTGGGGTGTCACTTTTGAGTAGAGTAGTTCTTCATCCTCAATTTATTTAGGTCAAGTTCATCATGACTTTATCTATAGTTTTGAGGAGGCTAGGTTATTCGAGTGTCCTTTTGAAATGCTTTACATTTTTACAATGGGTACTTAGTTTTTTTTTTTTTTTTTTGGTTGATTTCTCATGCATATGTTTATGGTGATGCATATTTATTTCTACATTGTTTGCCTTTTAGAAAGAAAGAAGGTTACCTTGGAGAGGATTCAAACTAGGATGGCAAAGGAAAGCTCGAACAAGTGGTACGTGTTAAAAGTAGTGCTGATGGGAGGTGTCATAAACTAGGTGATGTCCAAACCCTCTACTCTTCTTCCTAGTGACTAAGCTTATTATTGGGGACTTTGCTCGGGTAAATATTTATTTCAACACTCAGTTTATTCTACATGCTTGTTTTTTTCATAATCATGTATAATTCTTTGATCATCATGCCTTACGCCATTTGAATTCTAGCTTGGAACTTGGTCATGCAAATATCTTGTCAAACAAATGGGGTGATAACGATGCTAGCATGACTGAAGGAGAAGGCTATCGAATTTGCTCAACAACATTGCCAGAAAAAAAAGAGTTCGTGAAGCTGTTGGAAGAGCATGAGCAATAAAATGCGTGTTATGCGAAAAAGGTGAAGATTGAAAAGAAATTTTTGTCAGGAAGATGCTTATTAGTACTACTAAGAAGAATGTCTTTAAGGAAGTTAATGGCTTTGATGAGTTTTTTGAGGTAGTTGAGATAGAGGCCATGGTAATATGTGAGCAAACCATTTGAGGTTGTCACCGTATAATGAGTGAGACTTGGAGATATACAACTAAGGACTTATTGATGCTAGACTCCCTATCCTAGTTAATCTTCATATTGAAGAGTCTAAAGAAGCACCGAAGACTAGCATGGATGCTATGGTAGACGATCCTATTAACATATTTTTACAAGAGTAGACAGGTATTTTAAATTAGGTATAGGTAATAGATTTTTCTACCTTTCCTCGTGTTTAGGACTACTTAGCATTTCTCTTTAGCCTAAGTAGTTTTTCAACTCATTTTTTGGTTTTTTCTTTCTTTTGAGGTTAAGTGTTGGTTGGATGCTTTTTTTGCATTTTTTTCAAGGTTATGAATGTTATACATGTTTATTTCTTTTTGGGTTATGGAAGTTTTTTGTTCATTTGTTCTAGCTTATACACTTAGTGAAATGCATTATTTTAAAGTTTTTTTTATATCATCAATGAGCAATTAATGCGCAGTGAAGGCGCATTAGTGGGGCATTGGGCCTTTTTTCATCATTTGTCATATGTCCCCCTAAACGAAATTCATCAAGTTGTGCAAAGTGGTGTATGAGAGTATGCACCAGCATCACTTGGGAGTTCTCATTGCCTGCTTAAACATTTTGAATCAAAATTTAATTAAGTACCTTGTCAGTGATGCCTTATCACCATATTTAGTCATTTGAATCAAGTTAATTGTGCACCTTATTGGTGAGGTCTTATCATGAAAATCTATTATGACAACGTTTTAGCACAAGCCCTATTCGGTAGGTCTCATCGCCATCACCTAATGTTGTAGCAAAGTTCAAATGCAAGCCTCGTTCATTAGGTTTTGTCACTGATGTTAAGTGTCATGATGATGTTTGAATGCTAGTCCCACTCAAGAGGTCTTACTGCCAAGTATCAAGTGATGTAATGAGGTATGGCATGTTGGTCGTGTACACCCGAAAGGGTCTAATAGTTGATTTCCCTCCATTCACTATTGCTAACGTGGATTCCCTCCAGAATTCCATTTGCCACATTAGATTCACTCCATTTTGTTTTGCACAAGGTGGATTGTTTTGATGGGCACGTGTATTTCATGTGAGTTTTCTGTCCAAAAGTTGATGAGAGGACTTCCTTTGCAAGGATACCTTAACATGTGGGACTAAGTTTGGCTATTTTGAGAAGCTTGGAACTATAGTAGCAACAGGGCCTAAAGTTTGATACTAAATTTGCAATTTTTCCTTATTTTTTTATTATGTTTGAGCAAACTACCTTGTTCACTGGTACACAGTATTTTGCTTAAGACAACTTCTTTTGATCAGTTTTCATTTAACACAAAGGTCTTATTTCTTTTTAAAATCATTTTCTATTATTGCAATTTGGATTGGAAGTTGGTTCTTGGTTCAAATTTATTAAACTAGGTTCGATCCATGGTTTAAATAAAATATTCATATTTAATAAGTACATAACAAAAGTTTTGGTAAACTACCCAAAGAC
Organism: Jacaranda copaia; assembly: GCA_014898725.1. Classification (NCBI taxonomy): domain Eukaryota; kingdom Viridiplantae; phylum Streptophyta; class Magnoliopsida; order Lamiales; family Bignoniaceae; genus Jacaranda; species Jacaranda copaia. The sequence goes on along the minus strand of JACGDI010005476.1, from coordinate 144,171 downwards.
CTGATCCTACCTTGGTAACCGGTAAATGTGTATATATAATCATATACAATCTATATATATGTAAAATTATATGCATATAAAATTATATAATACCACATCCCACATCCCACACCCCAACCACCCCCACCCCCACCAAAGACCTTGCTGACTATCATGATAGCTTGTAAATGTATATATAATCATATATAATAAGTGTATAAAATTACACACACACACACATATAAAATATAGTCCACACCCCACCCCTACCCACAACCTATCTCTGCACCCCCTCCCCCTTCCCCACCCCTACCCCCACCCCCAAAACTATCCATGGCGGCCATAGCAACCTACAAATTGGCCGGACCTGGCTAGGTCCACCATAGTTGTTGCATTTCGCCATAATGGCTGGCTGATGACTTTTTATTTTTTTAAATTTATATTTGTATGTGTATATATATACTTTCTACACATACATATACATATATGTCATGTATATACATATATATATATATATATATATTGGTTTTTTATTGACGATCATGGTCGTTGGCATTTAAGGTCGGCCATGGGGCAACCATGGCTACCATTTTTTAAGGGGCTGCTCACCTTTTTCGTAAGGGTCATGGTTACCAGTTCTTAAGGGGCCATGGCAACGGTCCACAGGGGTGGGGTGGGGTGGGAATGGTGGGGGTTAGGATTTTAGTAATATTAAATATATGTATTTTTATATATAAGTATGTATATATGTAATATATATACATATTATATAATATAAAATATTTATAAATAAATATATTTTATATTTTGTTATAAATATAATTTGATTCAGACTATTGATTTTTTTTCAAAAATTCAATGGTTGATATTAGGGTTATAATAGTCTTTTTATATTAAAGAACCCTTAAAAACTTGTATATGCACATGTGTGAGTGACACTAACACCCATAAGATGGTTGGTTGCCTGATTTTAAAAATGACAAGTAGGTTTTTCGATCTTTTTTTTTTGCATAGAAAGTAAATCACTATAACCGTATTTCATAGGGGGTTAAATTAAAATTTTCCAAAGATTATCTTGGAGACTCTTGAAGACTTTATATTATGCTGATGGAAAAATTTCTCAAGAAGCCAATGGATGGCTTCTTGGTGGGGCCTCATCCCATCTCAATAAATAGTTAAGGGCTTGGCAATGAAAATTTCTAAGAGTTATCTCCTGGCCCTCTGTATAGCACTTTCTTGAATACTTATTTATAAACCTTTATAATTTTTGGAATTTTTTAGATAGATTATGCTATCTTAAAATAATGAGAAAACTCTATTTGCTTGAAAAGAAGCATTATACAAAATTTAAAGGTTAGTATACAACAAGAAAAAAGAAAATTAGTAATCAAATAATAAGTGGTATGACAAAAATTATTACTGATTACATGTATTAAGTGATAAACTATTTTGAATTGTCATCTTACACTACAAAAAATATAATTTTAATGACAAATTAATAAGTAACAAGGGAAAAGTTGTCACTAATAATATGTATTAAGTGACAATAACTTTTATCTTGTTACTAATGATAATTTGTAAGTGTCAAAATATTTTTATCTTGTCTAAATAGGACTCAATTGTGACAAAAATTAATATTTTAAGTTGTTACCATTAACAATTAGTGACACCCCTATGGTAACAACTTAGTGACAATAAAAATGTCACTATAATTTGTGACAAAATTTTCATTGTCATCATAGATGTGTCACTAATTTTTTATGGTGATAACTTAAAAACTATTTTTGTTACTATTTAGTTTGTGAAAACTATTAAAGTGACAAAACTAAATCTTTTATCACCTAACATACATAATTGGTGACAACATTTGCATTGTCACTTATTATTTTGTCACTTATTTATCTTTTTCTTATAGTGTTAGATGGTGTTTGGGATAGCTTATAAGCTCTCCAAAACATCTTATATTTTACGAGCTTATAAGTTGATAAAAAGTGTTTAGTAATTTTTTTTAGAAAAGAGGTTATAAGATTCTAAAATGAGATGTTGGGAGCTTAAAAGGTTTTTTAAAAAAAGTAAGAAGATCCTAATTTATTTTTAAGATCTTAACAAGTTCCTTTCATTTTCAACTATTTTAATTACAAAATTACCATTATTAACATCTTATAAGCTTTAAAATCTTATTTTATCTAAACACTTTAACAATTTATTTTAAAAATAAGATATGATATTTTATAAGTTTCAAAAACATCTTATAAGATGTAAAAACTTATAAGATGTTCTAAATAAGTTTAGCTAAACACCCTCTTGGTGATCCTTACAAACTTAATATAGTGACAAAAAAAATAGTGTTCAAACTATCACCACTGACAATTAGTGATATATTTATGGATAACCCCGTGACAATAAAATTTTTGTCACAAATTATGATGATATTTTTCATTATTACTAAGAGGATTTTTGGATAAGCTTATAAGCTCCTTAAAACATTTTATAAGATATTTAAGAACTTATAAAATGATAAAAAAGTATTTGGTAATTTTTTTTTAAAATAAGCTTATAAGATCCTAAAATGAGATATTAGCATCTTATAAGTTCTTTTAAAAAAAGTAAGGAGATCTTAACTTATTTTTAAGATCTTAATAAGCTAATTTATTTTTAACATTTTTAATTACAATATTACTATTACTAACATTTTATAAGCTCCAAAATCTTATTTTATCCAAATACTTCAACAACTTATTTTAAAAATAAGATTTAACATCTTATAAGATGTTTAAATATCTTATAAGTTCCAAAAATATCTTACAAGATGTATGAGTTTATAAGATATTTTAAATACGTTTAGTCAAATATCCTCTAAGTTGTATCATAGGTGTGCTATTAATTGTCAATGGTGATAACTTAAGACATTAGTTTTTATCACTATTAAGACAGGTTAATTATAATTTTCATCCCTAAACTTAGCCACTTATTCGGTTTTAGTCTCTTAATAGTATGACATTACAAAATTGGTCCCTAAAGTGTCAATGTTTTTAACAAATCGCATCCCTGCCTGCAACCATCTAGTTAATTTGGATGGAAAGTGGTCATGTGCCTTGCACATGACCATTAATGGGGGGAAACACACCAAATTCTTGTCCAATTTCCTGCCAAGCACATTTCTTGGCTTTTTTTTTTTTGTATCATTTTGTCTCATTTTTTTTGGTCAATTTGTCACATAATTCACTCAAAGCTAGCAAGAGAAGTTTCGATTAGTGGTGCGAAGCAAAAACAGAGGAGGAAAATTGGAGAGAAGGCAAAATGAGTTCAACTAATTCCTTCAATAGCCATTCAAACAACAAGTTTCATCCAAGTACTCCATTATTTTGTGATTGTGGATATGAGATACCATTGTTAACATCATGGACCTCAAATGCTTGCCCAAATTATGGGGTATGTTTATTGAAGTTTCCTTTATTTTCTTTGATTTTGATATTGAGAACATGCATTTAACTTGGAGTTATATTGATTTATATTTTATAGAAGAGAAGATATTGTGGTGTTTTCAAGTGGTGGGATCCTGAAATGTGTTATATCATTCCTAAATTGCTTAGAAGAATAAATAGGTTGGAGGAAGAAGTAGCACAGTGTAAGAACTTGGAAGAGAAATTAGAAAAAGAAACGGAAGCCAACAAAAATAGAAAAAAGAAATTGGAAAGTTTGATTTTAATGTACAACAAAATGATGAAAGTGATGTATGTTTTTTTTGCTATTTTTATGTTCTTCATTGTAGTTGTAGAGATAAATCTAAAGTTGTCAAAGGTTGAAGATAGATTTGCATTATTGCAGCTTGTGTCGTTATTTTGGTAAGGTTGTAAATGGCAAACTTAAATTATGGCCAAGTTTAGTATTTCAAATTGCAACCCACTTTGAAGTTCCAGCACATTAGTTTCATTTTATTGTCCATTTGCTTGCTCAAAGATTTCCAATTGTTTTTTTTCCCTTTAGCAGAAAACACAACATAAACCAATATTAATGTAACATAACATAAACCAACATTCAACTTCAAATTTAACACAATATAGAAGTAGACTTTGATGTAGCATAAACAAATATTCAACATTCTAATTAATCATAAACTAAATTTCAACATTCAACTTCAAGTTAATCATCCTACATTCAACATTCAACTTCTAATTGAACCTAAAGCATTTAGCATTCAGCATGCAATATTCAACACTTAACTTCTAATCATTCCACATTCAACATTCAACATCCTTCAGTACAACCCAAAGCATTTGAACCTAAACAACAAACTTCAAGTAGAGGTACACTTTGACTTTGATGCAGTAGAGTTGGAAATGGACTTTGAGGTAGCAGACTTGGATGCAGTAGGCTTTGAGGCAGTAGATTTTGAGGTAGCAAACTTCGAGAGAGCAGATTTTGAGGCTCCTAATGTAGCTTCACTTTTGGAGGAATTGGAGATGCATGATCACAAGTTGGAAATTGTAATGAAGTTCATTCCACCTTTGACAATCATATGGGTGTGGTTGGTGGAGGATGCTTGATTGATCTACAACAATTGACATATATTAGTTGGTATAAAGGCTATTTTTTATCCCAAAATCATATAAACAATCATGCCAACCTTAACTGAGCTAACTCATTTAAGCTTCCTCCAATTTAGATATTTTTGTGAGGCCTTCTAACCTATCATCAATTTAATATTCTATTAATTCAAAGATACTTAGAAAAATTATTTATAACTAATAATTGAAAATCCACAAGCCTATTTTTTCTCTATGTTTCTTCTTTGCTTTTGCATATGTTCACTAGAAACTGAGCCTTGAGTTGGCTAAGCTGCTTTCAGATCCTCAAATTCTTCATTCCTTTGCCCTTCAGCTTCTGTTGGTACAACCTCTTGATACTCCTATTTAGTTTCCATTATTTTTTTCTTTTTACAAGTTATTGAATTATAATTTGTACCCCCACAAGTTCTGCATTTATTTTTCCTTCTCACCTTAATTGGCCTATGTGGATTAGAAAGGGTAGAAGGTTCATTAGGCTGTCTCCTTCTCATCTTTTGAGGCCTACCAATCTTTGCTTTGTACAAAGGTGGAAAATGAGGCTCATTATCATTTTTAGGCATAATTTAGGACCATTCAAGCCAAATATAGGATTTTCATAGCATTTTAAATAACTTTGTACATTGTAACAGTTGTGAACATATGCCTTAAGTTCTGTAAAACTGCATGTTTACATGGTATGCCTGACAAGTCCCACTTCCTGCAACTACAACGTATCTCACACAAGTCCACCGTGTGCTGGTCAAAAGGCCCTACTACATGGAAATGCTAATCATTACACCTCATTGGTATATATTCCCCAACATCCTTCATGTTTTTTATAAGCAATTTTTCAATCTTAGGGCATATTGGTCTATCCCATTTTGAAGCTTTTTCTATATTCATTTGCATCCTAGTCATCAACAAGTTTCTAATTGACTTAAGTAATGAAATGAGTGGCTTTTCTCTTGCATCAAGAATGGAACTATTGAAACATTCACACATGTTCAAAAAGATGTCACACTTGGGATATGGATGGAAATGAAACCTAGACCAGTTATATGGAGATTTTTTCAATAGCCACTAATATGCTGCTTCATTTATTTTTTTCAACTCATCTATTTTTGTTTTGAACTCCTTAATTCTTATTGCTTTTACTGTTGCCCCAAGTGCATTTTTTATTGCAAGACTAGTAAAACCATTTTTCTTCATGTTGCTATGCAAATACCTCACCTAAAACCTATTTTCAGCATTAGGTAACAAGGACTTAAAGGTTGGAATCAAGCCTTTTTGCTTATCAGACATGAAAGTCCAATTATACTGATTCTCAAAGCTTATATCATCATTCAAAAGATATAAAAACCAGCTCCAACTATCTTTAGATTGATTCTTAACTATTGCATATAAAATGGGAAAGATATTATTATTGGGATCTAGTCAAACTTTTGACAATAATTGACCCCCATGATTCCTCTTAAGAAAGAATCCATCAACTCTTATGATAGGCCTACAAACATTTTTGAATCCAAGCTTACATACATTGAAGCAAATATAAAATATTTGGAACCTCTTACACCTTTCTTTCTGCACTAGTTTCATCATTACAGTTGAACCTGGATTACTTCTATCAGCTTAAGATAATAATCCCAAATTTAGTTGAATGAACACTCTATTGAACCTTGTATAAGTTGTAATGCCCTTCTCTTTGCTCTATAGGCTTGTGATTTTGAGACATTAGCCTTTAGAGTTGTATAAAGCTCATTTCTAAACTCAGATATGCCTAACTTTGGATTCTCTTTGAATTTCTTTTGAAAAGTCTTGCCTGTCCAACTAGAATAGAATTGTAGCTCTTTACTTGCCAAGAACTATCATTCCCAAAATAAACTAGCTATATTCATTTTTTTTTACACACACCCCTCAGTCTTATTTTATCATTCTTAATGAACTTAACCATCATACCTTTTCTTAAGCAATGACTTTCAATTGCAAATGTAGCCTCTTTCTTAGAAATAAAAATCAATCCTAATTTAAGTTCAGGATTTTTGTTTTCTATACTAGGATTAAATAAGGTATACTGTATTCCCTTCTCCTCATCAAAACCTTGTTTGTTGTTCAAATCATCCTCACTATCAATAACATTTTCCTCACCATCTGAATCCTACAGCCTAGCATATATCTCTTTGCTAATAAATTGATTCTCTATTGTTTTCCCCCCGGTTTGTCTCACCAATTTCAACCTCAGGATTTACATAAGTCTCAAACAACTTGTCATCCTCCTCCATATCAACGTCACTCTCATAGAACATATCATTATCCTCACTTGAATTGTCTCCATCACTCAAACCATCCCCAATTAAACCATCCTCACCCTTTAAATCAGTCATCTCCTCATCAATAACAACAGATTCATTAACTAATCTACCCTCAATATGCTGTTTAGATTGGCTTTCCACAAACCCTCCCAAGTCTAAATGCTCTAAGTACATATCAACCTCATAATTTTTAGGTATAAAATTCCTTATGTCATACACTTTAAATCTTTTTCTATGTACTTACATTGCATATAAAAATTCTTCCCATATTTAAGTCAAAACCTAACACTATCCTTATCCTTGTATCCCAAATCCTCAACATAACCCTGCAAATCAATCATCCCAATCTGATCTACATCCACAAAGTCAAAATGCTCCAATTTCCCTCCTATGTATTCTCTATGTGGAGTATGTCTTAAGATTCCAACATAGTGAATTTTTAATGTAAAACTTGTTGGATCCACCATAGCACTTAGTCTCATTAATTTATATATTTCAAGTGAAGTTTTAAACAAATTATGAACAAAAATCAAATAAACACGAATTAGATAACAAAACAAAACATTAAGGTAGGACTAGACAACAATACCAGAAATCCAATTTAGGCTAAATAGTACCATAAATTAAAATAGCCTAAACTACCATGCAATTAAATATAAACTCTATAAATCACATTTCACCCAATAAAAAAATCAATAAATAAACAAACTTGCATAAATTGAGGTAGGAATACAAATCAAAAATCATATAGAAATGAAACAAAAAATACACTTAGTAAGGATATATTACCGTAATTAGGTGTGAAATCTAGCGCATGCTTATTTCTTCTCGCCATTTCACCAATTACCGCTCATACTCTGCTCAACGGAGCTCTAGCAACTTGCTACTCTGATGTTCTCCAATTTTAGCCTTTTAGACCTCATGTTTTTAGTTCTAATATATTTAGGGTATGATAAAGGCAATGTATTATGGAAGATTTTTCAACAATTCCAGGTGAAATTGAGGGATTGAAAATTTGGGGGCTAGGGCTCAGTGTACGGGGGAGAGAATTAGGGTTGAGGGAGAGAGAATGGGGGAAATGAATTAGATGTAGACCTAAGAATCTGGTGTATTTCCTTCCATTAATGGTCATGTGCTAGGCATATGACCACTTTCCGTCCAAATTAACTGGATGGTTAACGATAAGGACGGGATTTGTTAAAACATTAACACTTTAGGGATCAATTTTGTAATGTCGTATTATTAAGGGACTAAAACCGAATAAGTGGCTAAGTTTAGGGGCGAAAATTATAATTAACCCCTATTAAGTCATATTGTGACAAAATTTTTGTCACTTAAAAATAAAGTTGGCGGCCATAACAATTTGTGTATTGTCATTTATTTTTAATTTGTCATTAATATTATATTTTTGTGTGTAGCTGTAGTTGAGTTGAATTTAGTAGATAGAATATCATTGTCAATCTCAATGCTATCTGATTTTGTCACTAAATTTTCTTACATTATAGTCATATTTGATATATATTATTAGTCACAATTTTATATTATCAAAAAAAATTTCTCCCTAGCATTCATCATGAACAAAGAAAATGTAAGAAACTTGATTATGAGATAATCAATACTTATATATTTGAATAGCAATTATGCATAACAGCCTGCAGGTTTTAAAAGAAATAATACATATCTAAATATATGCAATTCAGTTTGAAATTTAATCAGGTTGCAAGTTTATGTTATGTTGTGATCAATTCGGAGAAGGAAATGAAAAACACTTACGAAGATTAATTACAAGATTAAGGGAAAATACATATTGTTTATTAGTACTCACGCAAGTTAACGCAAAGAAAACTAAGTGGCCATGTCATATAACACCCAAAGGCCACTCATGACATAGGGGACCAGGTCACTTTAGACTACAATTCATTAATTGTCATTGGACACACTCGAAATATTTTACCTACAAAGATACTGATTATGTGGTTGGGATCCACTCTATACTATCCTATTTGGGGTGGCTGGTCGTATCTATAATTTTTTGTATGACATAGAAAGCCATTATATTTTCTGTAGTGGTGGCAATTGGGTTGCATTGGATTTGTATGGATTGGATTTCAAATGAGTATATATTTATGAGTTTAAATGGGGGTTGGGTTGTATTGAATTGAGCTGGGTTTGGACAGGTTTAATAAAGAAAACAATCATAATTTTTTGCTAAATATATTGTTATATTATTTTGTTAAATTATGATTTTTTTATCTTTATTTTATGCATGTTAATTAATTATTATTAACAAAAAGAAGAAAATGAATAAAGTGGAAATCGTAACAACTTAAAACTCCTTAGTTGCAATTAAAAAATGCAAACGTAATAATCATTTGGCATGATTTATATATTAAAACTTCAGAATAAGTAAAAAAGAATTCTTAAATTTTTATTAATTATTTAATAATTATCATTTACTCCATCATAGTCTAACTCTTTTTTTCAGTTGAAATTTTACTCTATTCTAATCTCACTCTCATTTCAATTAAATTTCATAAATGAAAGAAAGGTACTCTTAAATACAAATTTTTAAAATTTCATAGCAAACCTCTACCTTTGTTTCCTTAATATGATCTTATTTTCAAAAAAAAGTAAAAAAATTATGACTTTACTGATATCTATACCTATACTAGAAATTATGACATGTAATTGATGTAATTCTAAATCAAATTTTATATAAAAATTGTAAGTATTTGCAGAATTTCTTATTGATAATTTAACAATTAAGTAAGAATATAATAATGAAAGAGTATATTAATTTTGGTTGGATTTTTTTTTTTTTTAAATCAAAGGTTAGATTGACTTGGACCATTTACAACTCATTCTCAATTCATCTTCAACCCATTTCACACTTATAATCCAATTGAACCCACTTGAGACCAACTCACATGAAAACTATTAGAATCTAACCAATCCAAAATCACTTATATTATTTTAAATGCAGCCCAATCCATAACTAAGTGGGTTGGATTGGAACCATAGTTTCAAATCCAATTTTTCCACCCCTAATTATTTGAAAATCATATCAGAATTAGAGTTAGGGTTTCTTTTGCTACAAGAAATTACTCCTTTCCAACAAAAAAATTCATCACAAATTTGTGAATTCTATCACTTTGTGATGGATTTATGATGAAAATAAAGTGCATCACATATATAATTAATTTAGTGATTGAATTTTTGTCACGATTCTAAAAATCATTGAGTCAAATGTTTAGAACTATAAAATTTATGATGAATTCATATCAGAAAAGACTCTTTATATTCATCATAATTATCATTACTAATATATATCTTTGCTTCTTTTTTAATTAAATTCATTAATAACTCACCAAAAATTCATTACAATAATTTTTGATTTGTATAATGGAATTTTATTCATCACAAACTTTTGGTTAGTGAAGAATATTTTCTTTTAATGCTTTTCTAGTGAGCTGAAGATCAGTGTTTGTTGTTCAGGAAATTTTGTACGAATATTAGCATGCATGCAGCGAAGGCGCTCAAGTTCAGATGGAGGTGTGGGATCAAGTGCTAATTTATTTGTTTAGATTTTTTATTTTAATTTATATTTAATTTTTTATTTCATCACATGGATGTATGATAAGTATATTAAATATTTTTTTATAAAAATAATAATTAAAAAATAAATTTATTATATATATCACATTAAAATAGATGACAAAATACGAAATGAAATAAAGAATTCAAAGTGGTAACTCTTGAGCTAAAGAAAGTGATGCAAAATTTGCATGTTATAAAATTATAAAAGAAGGACCAAATAATGCTTATAGCTATAAGTAGTAGCCTAACTGGCTAGACTAGCTACACGTATCCATTCACGTAAATACAGGGCCTTAATTACTTTACCTTCAATTTTTTCATTCGATTCCTTTGACTACAAAAAAGGCTTGCATGATTGAATCTTTTTGAATCATCTCCTTCAAATGGGAAGCTTTGTGGAAGATTCTTTTTCATTTCCTACTGAATGGGTTGTCTTCAGAGAAGTCACTAGCCAGCTATATTTTAATTATTTAAACCCCACCTAAATTAAAGCTATAGTTAATGTTGGGTTATTCAACTTCTTTATCTTAATATTTATACATCTATATATGTACATACATAGGAGTTAATTATGTTGGAATAATGCCCAGTAATCTAACAGAATTGGCCTTGTAAAGCTATTTCTTTATAAAACAATCTTGCTTGAATGATATTTTTTATATAACCATCTTTATCTTATGTTCTCTATTACTTCATTGACATTTGGATGTAGCCTTTAGATCACTTATAACTATGGGACTTGATTTGATGACCATAAAATAAGTCTTACACAATTGTGATTTTAAATCTTTCAAGTTATAGGATTTTAGGAGATAGATAGACTTGGCAAAATTCAACCTATAATCGTGTGTACCCAAAAAAATATGGCTGATGGGTCTTGCTATAGATCCACAAGGACAACAATGTTTGATTGATAAATTTTCAATTCAAAAAATTGTTGGCATGTAATAGAATTTAAATTTGAACTTTTGAATGTGATGTACTTTAAATTTGGTAGATTTTGAATACTTAATATATAAGTTTTAAACTACAATATTGTTAATATGCTTTAGGTATTTGTTCAATTTAATGTTTGAAATTTGTAGCCTTTTTGTTTTTAGTTTTATTTAGTTAATATTTGAGTAATATCATATGTACCTTTAAATATATATATATATATATATATATATAAATTACGGGTACCCGCAGGTTACCCAATACCCATCCTCATGGGTAATGGGTCCTTTACCTCATACTCAATAAAAAATGGATAAATTTACCCTTGCGTAAATTTACCCAATCTATTGGTACCCGTCATTGGGTTACTCATGGGTATCCAATTGCCAGGTCTGGAGATAGGGCATTTAAGATTTGGATAGACTTGCATTGACGATGCATAAATTCAAGAGTTGGATATTGCTTCATTCCATGAGCAACTGTATGAGATATAAGTGCATATTGGTGGGTGCTTGTTAGAAAACAAGGCATAGAAGATCCATTGGGAGAATTCAATAGATAGCCATAGTGGCATATCTGAAGTGGTTAATTATCCCACTTACACTAGTGCATATTATTAATCTTATGATCTGAGGATCCATGGTTACCTTGTGTCAGTCCTCATGCTTTGACTCTTCCTTGGCCACTTAGCGGGCTATTTAGGTTGAGATTGGGTATGAGCTACTTAGCATGGAGGTTTGTGAGATTAAAGATGGAATTCAACTCCTCATTTTTGTGAAGGGCGAGTACATCTTCTATATATTCTATAATGATTGATTCCAAAAAATCTTTACACGAGGTGTGATAATTTGGAAAAGAAGTTTTTCAAAAATGAGGTCATATAACGGAATTGAACATTGAGAACAAAGACATAGTATCAAGGCTATTAAGGAGTCAACAAATACCTTACTGTAGGCTTCTTTCGAGAGATAAGAGATTGAAGGATCATATTTGCATTGTAAAAGTAGGGCTATAATGGTTCTCTAAAACATTCATTTCAGCCAATTAGTTGGGCTCCATGGGCTTAAGGTAGGACATCAACCATGGAGATTGGGTACTCTTCAATCAATAAGATTAATTGAATTAGATCGATTAGTTTAAATGTGTTTTAAACTAAAATAAATATAAGATATTCAAAAGTCGCAAGGAGTTGTGAACCCATGTCTAATGAATGGTAAAACCTATAAGGTCATACACAAAATTCAATTAGCTTTCTAATTGATGAAAATATTTTCTAAGTGGTAGATTATTCTCTCCTAGTGGACTGATTTTGAGGTGATCACCTTGAAGATCAATTTTGGCTTAATTAATTTAAATGTTAAATTAGTCAATTAATTTAAAGAGTTAAATTAGATCAATAATTAAGGAGTTAATTATTTGATACCAAATAATCATCAATTAGTAAAGTACACTTAAAAAGTTAAGTCAACAAAATTGAGCTTAAGAGTTAAACTTGTTTGACTTAATAGTTAAGTCAAAAGTTAATTAATTAAATTAAAGTATTTAGTTTAAATAAAGGGAAGACTATATTTTGTAGAGAAAATTCAAATGAAAGGTTCATTTGAATTAGTATCTTAATTAATTTGAAATTAGATTTCAAATGTAATTGAAATGCACATAAAATTCAAATGGGATTTGAATTTGAATTTGAATTTGCCAACTTCGCAACACAAGTGGCACCCCCCCCTCCTTGGCATCAAACTATCCTCCCTCTATATATAAATATAGAGGGTGTGTGGATCGGCCAATGCAAATTGGTGTGAAAAATTAGATTCTTTCCATGATTCCCTCCAAAATTCCTTCCAAGCATTGCATCATGTGTTGAAACTTTGCTTTCATTCTTCTTCCCTTACCTCAAATTGGCCTCTACAATTGTATTTCTCCTCTCTTATTCCGGCTTACAGTGAGGAGAAATTATAAGTTCAATTAGTGCATGGACCATCACTATAGAGGCGAATCACTTGGTTTGCTAGTTTTGGCGATCCACTAAAGCAAAGTACCAATTTGGCGAATTATTTCTAGGAGATCTAGAAGGCTTTTCAATCCAAATTTTTTACAGAATTTCCTCCAGGGTGTTGAGAGGCTATAGTAATTTTTGGGTGATTTTTGGAGGATTTTAGATGAGGCAAAAATTGCACTCTTGCTAATGCGCCGGTCTCTAGTAGATTCTGAATTGGTGAAGAGTTTACCGTTTTCTCCTTGGAAATTAACAATTCAAGGTAACACTCTATTTGAATCTAAATTTTAGACATAATTAGATATTTGTTGGCTTGTACTAGTTTATTTGAGATTTTGAAGTTTTATCATTGAATTCTAGTGCCTCATGGATAAAAGAATTCAACTATTTGGTATTGGTGTAGAGAGGCTAAAGACAGACGTACCCTTCATTTTTCTATTGATATACAAAACATATTTTAAAGCAGCTTAATGAAACAAACTGGAGTTTCCTTTACTTAAAAAGTGAAGTTTAAATGCGTTTTCATTGCATTCATGAATGCATATATGCATCGCCAATTAATTAATGTGTTAATTAGCTAAACCTTAATTGGTCCAATAATGATGTCCCATGCATCAACAAAAGAGTCACCAACAATTTTTTTTATGTATTTATATATATATAGTGTTAAAACACTTGGACCCTTGTAATGCAGTAGTCGTCATGGTCATAAAGCACTGCCATATAATCTAATTTGTTTTTTAAGGTAAATGGTAATATTAAAAATACAACATAGATCGACTTCCATATCATAATTGCTTTAGTAAAGAATTAAAAAAAATAGATAAATGAGAGATAGAAAAGTAAAAGAGAGACAAATTTATTATAGAAATATCTCTCAAAGGTTTATTAATTATTTGATTGTTGGTGGGTCTTTTTATATGCGTTATCTGGAAGGAGGAGGATTCAATGATTATTCATTTGTCAAAACCAAAAGTAAAAATTTTGGTGTATAAGGATCTTGTAAAAACTTCTTTGGAGGCATGGCCAAACCTGGTCATTTCTCAAGAATAATTGCTAAAGGACTTGATACTACTTCTTAGATCTGAAACCTACACGCTGATGCTCACAATTTTGATAGTGAAATTAGCGATTTGGTCACATTAGTTGCAATCAAAGGAAGTACATCACATGAACAAAAGGTTAAGTGGTACACTTAGCGAGAGTATGAACAAGACTATTTTTTGAACAATGAACGAAGGAGATTTTGGCCAAATGCAAGCTAGTCAGCAAGTTTTGCACTAAGCAATTATCGCTTCAGCAATAGAAAAGTCATCTTTTACTTTTTTCAAGGCATTAATAATGGTGAAGTTGTCTCCTTTAAATAAGGTATTACTCCAGCCATGTGCAACCAAGACCTCAATTGCCAATAACGCTGTTTTAGCTTCCACTTCCAAAGGATGAGGGAGACTAGGAAAAAATTTTTTGGCCCACCAAATGCAAGAATCAGTAGAATCTCAAGCCACCATAGCAATGTTATGTCGGAGGTCCAATGGAAATAACGCCTCGTCAAAATTAACTTCAATATGATTCACTGGCGGACATTCCCAGTTATGTGAGCGCATGTGGGCCGTTGAACACATTTGGGGAGACTGAACTCCGAAACTCCTCTAGACCGGATCTACAGAAGAAAATAGTATCAGCAACATCCTTTCCCTTATTGTTATGAAGACATGAATTACGGCGACTAATTTATGAAAATATAGTAAAAAGAATTTTTTTTTTTAAATTACCGTGGTTTGAAAGAATTTGCAAAACTATGGTAAGGCGTGGGTTTTAAAAAAGCTACAATCCACAGCCACGCCTCTTGAGTAAATTCAAATTTTTTTTCCGAAATTCGCAAGAGACGTGGCGTGGAGCCATGCCTCTTGCATGCTAATTTTTTTTTTTTTTTTAGATTTTTCCAAAGAGGGGTGACTGAAAGCCATGCCTCTTTGTAATTTGTTTTTTATTAAAAATGCAAGAGGCATGGCTTCTTGCATGAATTTTTTTTTAAAATAAAAATACATTAATTTTCCATTCTTCTTCCATTGTTGCAAGAAACATGCTTGTAGCATTATAACTGACATTATTTAGTAATTATTTTTATATTTAAAATTTAAAGTAATTAATTTTTTTAAATATTTAAAATGAGTCAAAAAATAAGTATAAATTTTGAATTTTTTTGTAGAAATATACCATTTTATAAAATGCAAGTGTTTCAATTGATGTGATGTATTAACTCATGAAGGGATACTTATAATGTTAGAATGTTAGCTAAAATTGGCATGTAAAATCATAGTATATGATTTTATATATTAATACATTCTTGAACAATTATCATACATTCTCATCATAAATGATGATTGTAATATGAAGAATTATTATACATTCTTGAAGAACTATGTATGGATTTTATTTTTCAAGTATATTATTGAAATGTAATATAAATTAAAACTGTCTAAAATTTTAGAGATTTTCAACCAAATTTATTATTCAATAAAGTTTTATACAAATAAAAGAACAACATAGAACATAAAATATAATTACAAAGTTGAAAGAATTAAGGATGTCGGGCTTGGGCTTGACGGCGGGCTTGTTGTCTCGCATGTGCTTATGGCCAATCCATTTCATTTTGGATATGAGTAGTGCTATTCCTTCCTACAACATGTCTTTCTCTACGAGCTGGATTATGGACTAGCTCAAAATTAGGCTCATCCCAATAATCTTCACCCTATATTGGCTCAAAGCTCCTTTGATATGTTGCCAAGTAATATTCAATATTGTAATATGGCTTGACAAATGCTACAACATTTAATCCAACATGTCGGCATGCACTCATCACATGAGAGCATGGAATATCAAGTTCAGCCCATTTTCCACATGAGCACTCACATCGCCTAAGTTTGACAACTTGGACATGATTTCCTTGACCTATGTGCATGCATGTTATGATTGAAGTTGATTGTTGAGCATAGTCAAACTTTTGAACAATGTGCTCAATAGAATGGTGTTGCCAATTGGAATATATATTATATGCATAATCAGCCCATTGTTGTTGTTTGTCCATCATGCCATTAGCTTTCGTCGTCTGATCAAGAATCAGTTTGACACAACGAGAGAATGTCTGTTGAATAATAGCTGTAATTGGCAATTGACGAGCACCCTTTAGTACCCTATTGAAACACTCAAACATGTTCGTAGTCAGAATACCGCAACGCCATCCTCCATCATGACTGAATGTCCATTGAGCTCTGTCAATGTTCTGCAAATATGAATAGGCATTCTCATTAGTTTCTTTTATTTTTTCTATATCCTATCAAATTTTTGAATTTGGACTGCAGCGCCGGCTTTCCAACATAAATCCTTCAATTGAACATTTCTAAAATGTTTATTGAAGTTGGAGCAGACATGCCTTAGACAGAATCGATGTACTCCACGAGGAGGCATGAAATCAGGTATGCATTCAACAATAGATAAGAGGCCACGGTGACAATCAGAAATCAAGCACAAGCCTTCCATCCCTTTGACAATGCGTTTGGACAACATTTCCAGAAACTACTTGCAAGATAAAAAGGTTTCTTCATCACAATTGCAAAAGCTAATAGTA
The DNA here is from genome assembly GCA_014898725.1 of Jacaranda copaia. NCBI lineage: Eukaryota > Viridiplantae > Streptophyta > Magnoliopsida > Lamiales > Bignoniaceae > Jacaranda > Jacaranda copaia. The sequence continues at coordinate 127,179 of JACGDI010005476.1, read as the reverse complement.
GAACTTGTTGATTTGCATCCATAGCTACCATAATCAGCATCTTGTATCTATATTTTGTATATAGATGAGTTCCGTCCACACTGATAACTTTGCAGCAATGTTTAAACCCATCAATACATGGTTTAAAAGCCCAAAATACATACTTCAACATATTCTGTCTTAGTATGCCTGTTCATTGATGCTCCCACTCAACAATGGAAACTTGATTCCACTTTTAGAGAGCTCTCATATACTTAGGTAACAGTCTTACTGAAGTCTCCCATGTCCCAAAAATGTGCTCTCTTGCATATTTCAATGCATTCCATGCCTTGGCATATGAAATTTCATATCCATATTTGTCCTTCACAATTTACTACATACTTTTTATCTTGTATGTCGGCTCATTACGAACATCTCCCAACAAGTCCATAGCGATCATTTCATGACTTAAGTTTTGATGATCAATCGAAACTTCATTCATTAAATGAGAATAAGGGCCCCCATATCTTGTAATCTTCCATATTTCTATTGGCTCTTTTAAAACTGCCCGAGAACTCCATGAACACCCTAGTTTGCACACCACTTTTCATAATTTTGGTGTACTCTCAAGTACTCGATATTCTCGCTTAGCAACATGTATAGAGAAATCCTTGACAGCGGCCTTAACATGTTTCTTATCTTTGAACACCATATCCTTCCCGAGCTTCCATGAATACTGTCATAATAATTCCTCAATGCTCTAGATGGAATATCCATAGAGTCTCCTGGTAGATCTTCTTTTATTGTGGAGAAGAATGGAATGATAGGATAAGTGTGATTGATTTGCCATTTGTGCTTGATTGGAGGTTCTCTCACCATGGGGTGGTATAAGCTTTTCATTGGCATCATCAGTTGCTTCATCCGTGTCATAATTGTCAGGCTCTGAATCACTAAGCTCTTGATCATGAAAACTATTTGCATATGGTTCAGGGGAGTTGGGGTCTACATGTGGGCTCTCATTCTCATATTGGGGTCCTCCTGAATATTCTTGATGGCAAGTAGAAGGACCAATATTGGGATGTTGATAAGATGTATAACCACCATCATATGCATAATGGATTTCAAAGTTTTCAAGGCCATCTATCATGGTTGGCAAATCAAGAATCCCTAACTCTGGGTGTAGAGTTGTATGACCATATTCGCTACTAAATTGAGTGGCATACTGGTCTCCTCCCAAGAGACTTTTTTGAGATGTCGAAGTACCGCCAAAGGGATATTGCAATAGAAGTGAAATGAAGGATCCATGCTCCCCTTGCAATAACATATCTTGCATATTACTAGGGCGTATTGATTCTGCTTCAATGAATAGCTCCACACTATTCATGCCAGCTATTGGATCCAACAAGTTTGATAAATTAATATCATTTTACACCTGCATGATAGTTGATATGCGAGCCTCCTTATCTAAATAAATTTTTGCCAAAATTTTTAAGAAGTATTGGTTATTATAACCCAACACTTTATATAACTTTGACAATAACTCCTAGTATGTTGCCAAGCGGGAGAGTGGTATATATTCACATGTAGGATGATCATAACTCACAGAATTAGAGTCTCTTGTAATATTTCCCTTACTATATACCACAATGTGTATCATATTCATATCCGTCATACTTGTAAGAATATATTAAAAACTACTGGTGTTCCTAAAAAGAAATTTCTTTCTCTCTTTTCTTTCTCTTGATTCTTTTATTTTTCCCCCTTTTTGTTTCTCTCAACTTAATTTTTGTGAACACAATTCTAAGCTTTTTTGTATATGAGTGACTCACTTCACCACTTGCTCAGAATTTATGCTTGATTGGTTTAGCTACAAAAATTCGATTACATATATTAATTATACCTATTTTTTACTGTATTCGTTCACGCTTATAGGTTGCTCTTATTGTATCTTTTGACGTTGCCTAATTTTGTTGTATTCATCCATGCTTAGAATGTACCACCTACTGTATTCTATCACACCTTGAATTAGGAGGCTAAATGTACTGTGTCTTGTATTATGTCAGGAGGCACATGATTTGAAATAGAAGGGGGACACTTGTTGCTTGTGTGGAGGGGGCACACTTATTATTTGTGTGGAAAGGGGCACTTGTTACTTATATGGGAGAGGGCACACATCTTGAAGTATGAGGGGGACATTTGTTCCTAGTGGAGGAGGGGGGCATATGTCTTGAAGTGGGAGAGAGACAATTGTTGCTTGTGCGGGAGAGGCACAAGTCAGGATTAATATGAGGAGTGTGAAACATGGCTATTAGAATTGAAAGGCGTGGCGTCTGGCCACGCCATTTGAAAATATCTAATTGAAAGGCGTGGTCTCAAGCCACGCATTTCAATTGAATTTTCTTTTCTCGGCCTTTTTTTATTATATTTTTAATTTAAGTAATAAAAAAATTGAATTTTGTTACATGGTGAACGCGTCAAAATTAGCTTCAAATAGAGTTATAAGCCAATATTCTCAACATATAAAAGTGATATTATTTGCAAAGTTGAACTTTAAAATTACAAATAATAGAATGGTGATTATTATCAATCATCTTCATCAGAAATGTAATAATAAAACTTATACTTTGCGTGATTAAGTATATTATGAATCTCACGCCTTCTGAGTCTTTGACCTTGTGCAAAAGCAACTTCTTCTGCTAGTTCCAGCAAGTGATACTTGCAATGATGCATAAGCATTCTATTATTTTATTTTCTTATTCTTGTAATAGCTCTTGTACACTCTTCTACTCCATTCCTAGGTATTGCTAGTGATAAACGTCGTGGAATGCGCACATCAAGCCTTTGCAAATCAAGTACCAGCACCTCAGATTCATTTACTCTATATGCCCATTCCCTTCGAAGACCACAATAATATTCTACTGGATCTTCGTAATAAAATGATAGATAGTCATCATTTTTTTCTCCCAATACCCATGTGTATTCATGCTCAAAAAAAGGATCATCTGCCATTTGAGTGCAATTCTAGATGAAGGTATGTGGAGGGTAAGTAATGCATTTATAGGAGGATAGATAAATATAACCGTGCGAGCTAAAATTTTATTTCTTCTACATAACACTATACATTTATTATTTCTTAGTTCAATAGCTCAGCATGCCATGCCTTTTCAAGTGAATTGGCATTTTTGTCCTCCCCTTTCCTACTGTTCACTCATAATGTGCAACTTTAACTTTTTTATTATTTATTTACTATTCATTCACTATTCATTAGATTCTTTGCTGTTCACTCAATTTTCACTAACTATTCACTCACTATTCATCAATCAGTTCTTCGAAGCCTAAATATGAATAGGTATTGTTGACTTTTTTTGTATATAAATATGTAGGTTCAATTGTAGTGTCTTAGTTCATTAAAATAGAACCATTTAGAGCACCAAAATTGTATTATACTCCTAGTGATCTTTTTCGTGCCATGGGTCATAAGTAGTTTTTGGATGATAATTATTGCTACTCATTAGATCCAAACCAAAGATACTTTTCATCATCCTTAGCAACAATGGAAGAAGAATGGCATCGTCGTGTATATGAACAAGAAAACCTTGTCATAGAGTGTCGTGAACTTAGTATTCATTGTCCTCGACAAAAAACCATCACCATGCCCCGAGGCACACCTCAAGAACAGGCAATAGCTCTTAATTGCATACGTGAAGAAAATAATAGGATGGCTATGCGTATAGGTCGTGTTCACTTTCAACAAATATTGAGACGCTACCATGTAGTTAATGAAAGTCCTATTTATCGATCTAATGTAGAGATGTCTGATGAGGAGGACAACCAGACTATCATTGTATGTTAGTAATTTATCTTTCTTTCTTTCCTATGCTACTTTTATATGTTGTACTTTCACTTAATTACATATGATTTAATTATATCATTAAATATGATTTTAATGATATACTAAATATGGTAAATAATCCAGTGAAGAATACAAATATTCAAACAATAGATGTTTGGATTGAAATATAATTACAACTTTAGCAAAATAAAATTACGATCAAACTTTAAAAATGCCCTTCTGTGCCACAGCCACGTCGATTTCTATTTCTTCGTGGTCTTCGACCCCCATCAACTCTTGTATTATCTTGTGGTAGTTGTTGCCTTTCATCCTCACCCAGAATAAAATTATATCATGATGAGGTAGTAGAGCTCGATGAACCATGATCACGATATGCTCCTAATATATCTAGATATGGCACTGGTGATACATGAATGAGTGGCGTGCTGGTACAAGTTCTGAAAAGTTTGATCCAGCTAACCCCCAACCTAAGCCCAGATCTGTATCCACCAATACAGAAAATGACTGATCGAACATCGAGCTATATGGAGGCAACTGTGTCAGTTCATTTTGTTGTATGGTTTTGGTGTGTAACAGTCTCATATAAGTTAGGATTAACACCAGATGGACCTGCCTCATCAGCTCCACTTGACGAAGTACTCCTTCTATTCAACGGTGAATGCATCTATGCAGAACCACTCCCTGTTGAGCTGCTAGACCTAATGTCTTGCCATTGCCTTCTCCTACTTTTACTTTGGCTCATCTCTTGTGCAGCAGCAGTTGGTCGTTGTGACACCTCAAATGGGAATTATCTTGCAGCTATATTTGACACCTTCATAGCAATTGACCTAGTTTGGTCTTTAAATTGTGTCCATGATGTAATTTCAAAATAATCAACAATGGAATCACAATTGAGCACTAAGTTTTGCATTCTATCATACTGTAATTTGAAAAATAAATGATTTAATGTTAAACAATCTTAAGTAATTAAGCTATCAATATAATACCACACTATTAATATATATACCACATCATACCATGCAGGGGTATCATCTGGACGATATACCATGTCCATAGCGGCGTAGGGTGGTGATATAAATCACCGTGTGATCAGATTACACCATGCCATGTAACCAGTATCCGTAGATTGAGATCCTATAATAGTTGGGTGTTGAACAACAAGTTGCTTTGTATTATCTCATTAAGAAATCCACTCAATATGGAATGACCACCAATTGGTATTAGCACAACCTCTGTGGGATAAATTGTGTAATCGTAAATTACGTTCTACTGGCAATGGAAGAATATTTTGGCGCATGCCAAATTGTTGCAGAACCCGCTCAGCATAATGTATCTCAATTATAGCGTAGTTGATCAAAGGATATCTTGCGGTCCAAAGTTCTGGGGCACATTCGGGAGGTAAATCCTGAATATTAGGTGAATCTATGGCGTACGATTGCCATATAAACTGTATATAAAATATTGAAGTCATATTCAAATGACTTATATACTTAATTTTAATATTATAAATAAAATAAAATAAATGAATTTAGTCACCTCATGTGTTAATATTCTATCAAGCATGGATCGCATGATCCGTACAGAATGACTTGTAGTATGTGTAAAAGTAAAATACTGCATCCACCTACACATAAGATTATATAACAAATTAATTTATGATATATATTACAATTTTTAGGAATGAATATAAAATCATAGATGAGCTTATATTATCGAGCACCATATGAAGGCATAGATAATTCATGGTCATCAATTACCTGTGGTTCTATATCAACGCGGGGCGTTACACCTCTAGGTGCTAGAGGTCTAATCCGAGACCTTGCCTAAATCTACGAGTGAATTCTCTTGTTTAAGAGGCATATAACAATAAAAATACATCTATGTAATATTTATTAAATCTATTTAATTTACCTATAGTAGTTGAATTGCACCACCAATATTAAGTTTTCCTCGTTGGCATGCAATACACAGCTCACGGCACTTCCCCAACCAAAGTTATGAACATTATGTATATTTTCAAGGTGCTTCAAATACACCAACGGCACTGCATTGCCTGAAGAATCTGGGCACATGACACCTTCTAAAAGTACCAATGCACATGCACATGCAATTTGTTCCACCTCTAAATGTAATACAGTGGTTGTGAATGTGCTCAGAAATAGTTGTCAAATACAGTCGAGATCCCCTAAATGCACGATTGTTTGGCTTGAAACCAAGATACTGCTCACTATACTCCTGCCAGTCATCAGTCTCCTAGTTAGAGTCTGTACCAATAATAGGTTGACCTCATACTAGTAAGCCCCATATAACGGCCACATCTTGAAGTGTAATTGTAACTTCTCCAACAAGAAAATGGAAGGTGTGAGTCTCAAAACGCCATCTCTCTGCTAAAACCACGATTAGGTGTAAATCAAAATTAAAGTGTCCACAACTATATACACCATAAAATCTCATCTCATGTAATAAATTTAAAACTCGGACATGTAGCTCTTCATGATTTATGACAACCTAGAAAGAGCTATCCCCTCACTGCACCACAAGAGTACTGTTGACATCTCCAGCAAATATATCTTTTGATCGATGAATAGATTGCTTGTACAGAATTGTTGGATTGCGTGGACCATACACATTTGCGGCATCCATCCTACAAAACGAAATGAAAATAAAATAACTATGTCATCATCTACATATAATTTAAATGTAATTTAACAAAGATTATGCATATTTGTACTAAAAATAAAAATTAAAAAAACTAAAACAAACACAGAAACATTCTTCAAATTAGCGAATTTTATTAAATAATTAATTTATAAAAGATTTAAAGTGCATTTTTTGGGCTCATTTTTTATTTCTTAAATAAATCTTCGTTTATTAAAATAATTAAATATAAAAGAAGGGCTTGTTCTCCTACATTTTGGATATCAATAACTATGATATAATTATGATAATAACTGATTTTTTTATACTTAAGATACAATTACAATTTTATAAATAATTAATATTTATTAATAAATTTATAAAAATATAAATTTTAAAATAACAACATCTATTAAATTAATTAGCCATCATTTTATTACAATAATATATCAATTATATCAATAATATAACAACACCAACACCATCTCACTTTTTCAAATTTTAGAAGTTGAATATTGAAAGCGAAAAACTAAAGAAAGGAATGGGGAAGTTATATAGTGGTGTGGGTTTTCACAATTAAGTGAGAGTTAAAAAAAAAAACAAAAATGTCAAGATGCGTGGCACAAAGCCATGCCTCTTGGAATTTAAACAAAAAAAAAAAAACTCATGATGCCACGCCTCTTGCAGAAATTGCCTGAAAAGGCGCTTGTTTCAAGGAGTCACAGGCGCTTTTGAGCACCCGTGACTCCACATATATATAAATAATATATTATATTACATATATTTTTGTTTTTTTCCTTTTTTTTTATTATGATACATATATTATATATTATCATAATATATACAACATATTATATTTTATATGTTATATATAAATTAATATATTTAAAATACAATTAGCAAATGTAATTAATCTATAATATGTGATACACATTATTTATACCACATATATTTTTAAAAAAATTTAATCTAATATAGATTAACTTCATTATTATGAACCCTAAATCTTTTTAACTTAATATAAATATTATTAATAATTAATATAAAAATATTATCATTTTAATTACTTGATAACCACTAATATAAAAATTAATATTTCATAACACGCTTTTATTTCCTTTTTAGTTTTGCATGAACTATTAATCAGAAAGAAAATGCCTTAAATATCAACTAATGCTACTATCATGTCTATCAATCTTAAATTATTCAAACTAAATGTTAAAATTAACATCGGATTCACAACATCATGTCAAACTTAATAATAAACAAATTAAATCAAAAAACTTCTAAAATTTGAAAACTAACCTGATATTGATGAGTCAGAAATTCCTTCTCTAATATAAGACTTCTATTCAAATTTTAAAAAATTAAAAAAATAGCAAAATATTATTTTAACAAAAGAATAAGAAACACTAAATAATCAAATATAAAAAATTATAATTTTAAATAACATGAATTAAATCTTATCTCAAATTAATTGAAATGCAATCTCTCCTTCTCTATTTTCCTTTTCTCTTCTTTTTTATTTTTCTTCTCAAATTTTTCTTCTCTAAATCATGTACCAACATTCTCTCACTTTTTCAAATTTTAGAAGCTGAATACTGAAAGCGAAAAACTAAAGAAAGGAATGGGGAATTATATAGTGGCGTGAGTTTTCACAATTAAGTGAGAGTAAAAAACAAAAAAAACAAAAATGCCAAGAGGCATGGCCTTGAAATTTAAAAAAAAAAACTCATGCAAGAGACGTGGCTTATTGCAGAGATTGCCTGAAAAGGTTCTTGTTTTAGGCACCTTTTTAGAGAGTCACGGGTGCTCAAAAGCGCCCATGACCGTACATATATGTATAAATAATATATTATAATACATATATTTTTGTTTTTTTTCTCTGTTTTCTTTTCTTTTTCGCAATTATAATACATATATATTAAATATTATCATAATATATAAAACATATTACATTTTATATATTATATATAAATTAATATATTTATAATACAATTAGCAAATGTAATTAATCTATAACATGTGATACGCATTATTTATACCACATATATTTTTTAAATTTTTTTATCTAATATAGATTAACTTCATTATTATGAACCCCAAATCTTTTTAACTTAATATAAATATAATTAATAATTAATATCAAAATATTACCATTTTAATTACTTGATAACCACTAATGTAAAAATTAATATTTCATAACACGGTTTTATTTCCTTTCTAGTTTTGCATAAACTATTAATCAAAAAGAAAAGCCATAAATATCAATTAATGACACTGTTATGTCTATCAATCTTAAATTATTCAAATTAAATGTTACAATTAACATCAGATTTACAACATCATGTCAAACTTAATAATAAACAAATTAAATTAAAAAACTTCTAAAATTTGAAAACTAACCTGATATTGATGAGTCAGAAATTCCTCCTCTAAAATAAGACTTCTATTCAAATTGTAAAAAATTAAAAAAACAGCAAAATATTATTTTAACAACAAAAGAATAAGAAACACTAAATAATCAAATATAAAAAATTAAAATTTTAAATAACACGAATTAAATTTTACCTCAAATTATTTGAAATGCAATCTCTTCTTCTCTATTTTTCTTTTCTCTTCTTTTTTATTTTTCTTCTCAAATTTTTCTTCTCTAAATCACGTACCAACTCTTTCTCACTTTTTCAAATTTTAGAAGTTGAATATTGAAAGGGAAAAACTAAAGAAAGGAATGGGGGAGTTATATAGTGTCGTGGGTTTTCACAATTAGGTGAGATTATAAAAATAAAAATAAAAATGCCAAGAGACGTGGCACAAAGCCACGCCTCTTGGAATTTAAAAATAAAACTCATGCAAGAGGTGTGGCAAAAATCGCCTGAAACGGCACCTGTTTCAGGTGCCTTTTCAGGGAGTCATGGGAGCTCAAAAGCACTTGTGACTCTCTCTATATATAAATAATATATTATAATACATATATTTTTGTTGTTTTCCCTTTTTTCTTTTTTTTCTCTATTATAATACATATATATTATATATTATCATAATATATACAACATATTATATTTTATATATTATATATAAATTAAAATATTTATAATACAATTAGCAAATGTAATTAATCTATAAAATGTGATACACATTATTTATATGACATATATTTTTTAAAAAATTTAATCTAATATAGATTAACTTCATTATTATGAACCCCAAATTTTTCTAACTTAATATAAATATTATTAATAATTAATATCAAAATATTATCATTTTAATTACTTGATCACCACTAATGTAAAAATTAATATTTCATAACACACTTTTATTTCCTTTCTAATTTTGCATGAACTATTAATTAGAAAGAAAATGCCATAAATATCAACTAATGCTACTGTCATGTTTACCTATCTTAAATTATTCAAACTAAATGTTAAAATTAACATCGGATTCATAACATCATGTCAAACTTAATAATAAACAAATTAAATTAAAAAACTTCTAAAATTTGAAAACTAACCTAATATTAATGAGTCAGAAATTCCTCCTCTAAAATAAGACTTCTATTGAAATTGTAAAAAATTTAAAAAACAGCAAAATATTATTTTAACAACAAAAGAATAAGAAACACTAAATAATCAAATATAAAAATTATAATTTTAAATAACATGAATTAAATTTTACCTCAAATTATTTGAAAAGCAATATCTTCTTCTCTATTTTTCTTTTCTATTCTTTTTTATTTTTCTTCTCAAATTTTTCTTCTTTATTTCAACACCAACACTCTCTCACTTTTTCAAATTTTAGAAGTTAAATATTGAAAGCGAAAAACTAAAGAAAGAAATATGGGAGTTATATAGTGGCGTGGGTTTCACAATTAGGTGAGATTTTTTTTAAAAAAAACAAAAATGCCAAGAGGTGTGGCTTTGGAATCCTCTTTGGTGAAATTAAAAAAAAATAAAAAACGGAAGAGATTTTAGCATGCAAGAGCAATCACGCCTCTTGTACTGTAGCTTTTTTTAAGGCGTGGGTCAAACCCACGCTTTACCATAGTTTTGCAACTTCTTCAAAACCACGATAATTTTAAATTTTTTTTTCTATTTACTGTATTTTCACAATTTGGCTGAATTACGGGTATTCCATAACGCCAAACACAAAAAGCTGAAGAATTCAAAGTGATTGCTATCCAAGGACTTTTGAACTGAAGACACCCACTGCAAACTACTATCACCTCGATATAAGACAATGCAATAGGGAAGCTTGGATTGTTGCCAAACAACCTTTGAAAACTTGCAATCTCATAAGGCATGAACAGTAGTCTCCTCAAGCAAGTTACAGACAAGACAGATGACTTCTCAATGGATATGACGGCGAAGAAGGTTCATCCTGGAAGGAACAATATTCCAGCAAAGTCTCCACATAAAGATCTTAATTTTCTTTGGAATACGCATTGTCCAAATATTCTGCCAAAATATCCCATCCTGAGATCCAAGAATGGATGTTGTAGTTGTCGAATGTGCTTCAGAGATATCTTTGTTAAGATGATAACAACTTCGCACTGAGAATTTACCATCTTTCGAAAACTTCCAAATCATCCATTCTGGTCCGAGAGAGTGCCCAAGAGTGGTTGAAAGGATTCGATGAACATCTACTGGCCAAAAGAGAGATTCAATCTTCTGTACATCAATCTTGTCTACTGTCAGGGAGAATCAAATCTGACACCTTAAAATTATCTAATCCAGGTGGTGGTATGGTGATAATCCTACCGTGGCTTTCAGAGGATAACCAATTGTCTTTCCACACGTTAAAACTTCTACCATTAGCGATACGCTAATGCAGGCCTTGAGACAAGAGATCCCTAGCTCAAAGAATGTAAGGCTAAGTCGTTGATGGATGACAGTCCAGGCGTGCAGCCAGCAAAATGCAATTAGGAAATAACGTGCCTTTAATAACTGACAAAACAGTGAGTCTAGCTCCTGAAGTAAACGCCATCCATGTTTTGCTAGGATGGCCAGGTCAAAATGACGAAGGTCCTTGAAGCCAAGGCCCCCACCTTTCTTTGATTAAGTCATAACCTACCATTCTAGCCAAGGAATTCCGCCGGAGGCTGAGCTACCTCACCAAAATCGTTTAATCATATGTTCCATCTCCTTAATAAGTGATTGAGGTAGGAGAAAGCAACTCATGGCGTAAGTGGGCATTGATTGAAGAATAGCTTTGATCAATATCTCCTTACCCACTTTAGATAAACGTTTCTCGTTCCAACCTTGAATCTTGGCACAAAATCTATCTCGGATATAGCTAAAAATCTCCCGCTTCGATCTTCCCATGGCAGTAGGGAGTCCCAGATATTTACCATGCGTAATGAGCATTTGAATGCCAAGGTGTTGTGTAATGAAATCAGTTACAGTGGGTGAAACGTCAGGACTAACCACACAAGTTGATTTATCCTTGTTAATTTGCTGCCCCGAGGCCTTTGCATAACGCTCAAGGATTGAATGTGTGCACTGAACATTTTTGTCATTAACTTGAGAAAAAAACAGTGTGTCATCAGCGAAGAACAAGTGAGAAATTCTTGGTGCCCACCGATAGATTGAGATGCCATGCAAGTAGCTCAGTGTCTCTTCTTTTTGGATTAAATGAGGCTCTCTGCACAAGTAAGAGACAGATATGGTGATAGAGGATCTCCTTGTCGAAGGCCTCTAATCGGGGGTAGGAAACTGCAGCATTTGCCATTAACAAGGAAGGAATAAAATACTGATGAAATGCAAATCATAATCAATTCAACAAAATTTGAGTTAAAACCCAATTTGAGCAGCAAACCACGTAAAAAGGGCTATTCAATCCGGTCACAGACTTTACTCTTATCCACCTTAGTTGCCATATAGCTTGAAGACCCTACTTTTCGAGAATTAATGTAATGATTAAGTTCAAATGCAATGAGAATGTTGTCCATAATAAGACGATGAGGGACAAAAGCTGATTGAGTCTAAGAAATGATACATTAAGAAAAGGTTTGCGCGGATCAACAATCTCGTTGGTGCTGAATTTATGTACGACATTGTGAAAACTTATTAGTCTAATTTGGCTCATAGATGTAGGATTCCAACATTTCGGGATTAAAACAATGCATGTATAATTAGCTTCTGGAGGAAGATTTTTATTATTTAAAAAGTCGAGGACAAAAGCTACAACATCATTACCTATAGTATCCCAATATGTTTGATAAAATAAAATTGGCATACCATCTGGTCCTGGAGACTTGAGAGGACCCATGGTTTTAAGGGCTAATAAAACCTGGTCAGAAGTGTATGGTTGCTCAAGCATATGATTCATTTCATCTGTCATTTGTATATCCACTGTCTCCAACACCAACTCGAGATCCTCAGATGTAGGAAATTGGGTTTGGAAGATATGAGCAAAATAGGAAGTCACAAACCCTTTCAATATCTGTTTGGTTTTCACACCAAGAGCCACTTTCGTCAAAGATTCATTTGATAAAGTTAGTCTTCTGCCTGTTTAACGCTTTACCGTGGAAAAAAGCTGTATTTCTATAACCCTCCCTTAGCCATTGTACTCGACTCCTTTGTAGCTAGTATAATTCCTCCACACGTGACGCATAGTTAGGTACAAAGCAAAGTAAGTTTTTCTATGCAGCTGAGGTAAAAATATCAAAAATTGATAACCGTACATGGCATATATGGATGTTATTTCTTGATTAATAAGGCCAATTGCATGGTAGAACCTTTGTGGAATATAAAAGAAGCTAAATTTTTAATAAAATTGAGGATAATAGGGGTAATTAATTGTATTTTAGGACATAATTTTTTACTTTTTACTATTTCGAAGATTAAAAATACATTTGTAATGTTGCGCGGAGATGGAGTCAAGGTTTTTTTTAAAAATCAATGTGATTTAGGTTTCTACTTCTAAAACGTGCTTACGTAGAGTTAGAGTTCAAGTTTTACAAATAATTACTTAAATGCTTTTTTTAGAGTTTGTATTTATATTAATTGAGTTATTAGTGGGCTTTAGCCCACTTGATTTTGGGTGCTATCTTGATGGGTTTAATTTGGTGGATCACTAACCCTTTTTCTTATTTATTTATTTATTTAATTAAACCTCTTATTTGCTTTTTAATTGTTTGCCTTTAGGCCTTTAATTTGCCAATTGCCATATCACTAGCCCCTTACTTTTAATTTGAAATTATTTTCATATTGAAAGTATATCTTAAGATATAATTTTATTTTGCTTTACTTTATTAATTAATTTCATTATTTTGTATTAGCTTTATTTTTATTTTAATTTTGGAATATTTTAAGTAGATCAATAATTAAATAATTTGGAGACTCCTAAGTCTTTTAATTTTGTTGCCTTCAAAAAGCAACGCTTTATCAATTACTTCCATCATCTAAGGGACTTCGCAGTTTTAATAATTTTTTTACTTGAATTGTTACCTTTACGAGTAGGAAGAGCTCTCAAAGTAAATTTTTATGTTTCCTTTACTTTATCCTATTATTCAATTTTCCTAACTCTTTTGAGTTAGTTTCCTTTGAGAAATTTTAACTCTGGGAAAGAGCTGTCCAACTCTCTGTGAGTGGGATGTCAGATAGTGGGACTAAATCAAAATTAGAGTGCAAAGTCATAATAGGAGTTGTTGGCGGCTAGTAGGAGACTAGCTGCTTGCATTTGTTGCCCCCAAGGTACGACCAGTCTCCCCATGGGTAGCGGATTGTGAGCTAGCACTCCCATGGGAGTGCTCGTGGGGCATCTTTAGTGTAGACAACTAGGTAGGTGGCCGCCCTCTTGGGCATCTCTATTGCTCATATGCCCACCATTTTGAGAGGTTGCGGTAATGTCAAGTTGGTCCAAGTTTGTGGGGGTTGTCCTCCTTATAGTTTTGCTGCATTTTTTGAGTTCGTAAACTCTCTTTTAGGCACATTATCTAGTCTAGTCTTGGATCATAGAGTTGTACTTAAAGAACATGTTCATTAGTCTTTAGTTGTTGAATTGTCTTCTTTATTAGAGTCCATGTCTAATTTAAAGTCTAAGTCTAGAGAAGATAACTATTCTGAGGAGGGGTACAATGACGCTCCTATTATTAATGTAAGTTTCATTGGTGTTAGTAATTTGTCTAGTTTGCTTAGTTTGAGGGAGTTAGAGTTATTAAGGCATAGAGTTTGTCATTTCAATGAATCTGAGATCATTCTTCTCTCTTTAGAGGATCGAATTATGTTGTATTTTTTGAAGTACTTTACTATTTTTAGTGTGTGCTTTAGTAGTAGGTTTTCTCTTACCTTAGATCCTTTGTTGTAAGAGATAATCAAGAGTTATAGGACATGTTTGAGTCAATCCATTCCAAATTCTTTCACGTACTTTGTGGGGGTTTCAACACTACATGAGGGAGTTACATATTCCCATTTCCTTAGATAGTTTTTATATTATCTTTTCATGGTGTAGAATAATACAAATGATGCCATCTTTTATTTCTTTCCTAGGCTGAGTTCTAGGTTTTTTAGTGGGTTTTCATCAATTTTTCTTCGTGAAAGGTGAGGATTGGGGGTTCCCTCGAGTTTGGAATAGTTCACCTTCATTGAATTGTCCGTGGAATGTTCACCTTAACTTTCATTAGCGCTTCAAGGAGGCTAGGTTTTTTACTGCTTCCTTTGATGTTATTTGTGTCCTACTAGTACTTAGTACATCTTCCTATTTCTTTTTTGTTTGTGTGCCTGTTCTTGCAATCATGCTTTCTCCTCAACACTTGAGCTATTTTTATTAATTTCTCCATGTATTGTTGAGCTTAACCTAATTAGTTTGCTCTCGGCAGGAAGCAAAAAAATCATTTAAAAAATTTATTCTCACTCTATTTTAAGTTGTTCTTTTCAAAGAATACTGCTTTATAAGTAGTCAATTAAATAAATAATTTAATTAAAAATAAGATAATATAATTGTTTAATATTAATCCAAATGATCGTCTCTTTCATGCTTCAAATCCAAGTCAAAACATTTTTTCCACACTAATTATCCAACATAATTTAAAAGAGATTAAACAAAATAAATAAAAAGTTGAACATAAATATCTACATAAGACTATTGCTTCATTAAATTTTAAAAAAATAAACTTGTATTTAAAAAAGTTATGTATCCAAAATCTTTTCCATCATCTTCAAATCTCAATTCCTAGTTTTATTTTCATATTTTTTATTTTTAATTAATAAATTAAAAAGTGAATCAGTGGTCAATCAGCTACTACTGGTGAAACCAATTTTGACTAGTCAGCATTGAGTCAATTAGTGCTTGGTTTCTATGCTTCATCCAGACAGGATTCACATCTAGTCACTAATTTGATTGGGCCAATCAACTTGTCCGGTTCTATTTTCCAAATATTGGTTGAGTTTTTTGGAGTAAATTGAATGAATTTTTGTGACTTCTTTTAAAAATAAAAAGAATTATTTAAAAAGGTTTTTAGCAAGTTTCCAACTGGTATCCAATTTTGAGTACATCTTGTAGCATTTTGATGTGGTGCTCAAATGGGCATCAACTGAACAATTAGAAAGAAATGGGGATAGTGTGGGGGGCGTTGGGGAATGGAAAGATAAGGACATTGCTGCTATTTTCAACTCAAAAGCAAATTGTGTTGTAAAATAATAATATATTTTTAATAATTAAATCACTTAAAATATGTAATCAGGAAAAAAAAATATAAACTAAACATGCCTACGGTATGACCTACCATATCATCTTTTATCTAAATAAGCTACATTGAAATGCTTAAACAAATACAAACATTATAATTTGTACTTAATTAATTGAGGTAATTAGCTCGTACGATTATGTCAATGGGTTGGGGGCAGCGGAGTGAGGGCTAGGATTCCCCTACTGCTTCGCAAAGTCAAAATTGTTTTGATTTCTGCCTTCTTTCTTGTGACGGATACTTATCCCCATTTCTCCATAGAGAGATGGGTACCCATAAGTTTGATATAATTAAAATTTATAAAAAGTTTCAGAAATAAAAAAATAGTATTAAACTTTTTCAATAATATAAATTACTTCTAAAATTAAAAGATTTTCATACATAACATGCAATATTTAATTATATTTTACAAAAAAATATTAAAAATAAATTATACACAAACATAAATTTTAACAAAGCATAACAATTCCTCCTATGAACTCTTCATTTAGATTGACTCCTACAAAATTATATATAGAAGAAAAACTTAATTTAATTAATTTAAATGAGTAATGGTACCTGTGGCTGTGGGGATGGGGACTGTGCTCCCCGCTCTACCCCATTTAACAATACGAAGTCAAAATTAGCCCAATTTCCATTCCATCGGGAAGAAAATTCCCCATCACAAAAAAATTCCCCGCGAATGCATATGGGAACAAATAATTTTGACATTCTACGTGAGATAATGATAATGATCAGGGTATTTGTACCAAAAATAATATTTGTTGGTATTACTATATTATATAAGTGTGGATGCATGTAAATAGTGCTATCGTGCTATCGTGCCTGAGCTTTGTTTTTCACTCTTTTTCATCTGTCAAAATGATGTTTTGTGCTTTGAATGCTTTGTGAACTTTTACAATAGGCTATTAAATTTGTATGCCATTTTGGCATTTTATGCTTTTTCTTGCGACCCACAAAAGATGGTAAGAAGAAAGTGATTTTTTCTTCTTTTTTTTTGTCTGTTTTTCTTAGCATCATAAGGCGAATGAGTTTTATGCAATCAAATCAAAACCCCAAAATACTTTTTTTCTTCAATCTCAAACTGATCCTAACCATGATTCTTTCTCGAAGGGGACCAAAAGAAGTTGTCTCTACTGGTGGCGATAATGACAAAGCCATTTAACACAATTTTAATTTGTCGAATTCATTGGGTGTTTTTGTAAAAGGTTTCAAGTTTGTGGAGAGGGAGACAGATTCATTTGTCGTACTCGATTTACTCTGGGCTTTTAAGGATATTGAGTGTTCATATGATTTATCATCGGAGGATTTGTGCGCCAAGATTGGGGAGTGTGATGTGTTGATTGCTTGGAGCAAGACTAAGGTGGTGCGCTAGTAGTTTGAACCGACAAAGGCCAAGTTGAAGGTGGTGGGGCAAGCTGGGGTCGGGATTTTTAATTTGGATCTCCAGGTGGCCATGGGGTTTAGTTGTTTTGTGGTAAATATCCTAATGGCGACACAGTTGCTGTTGTAGAGCATGGGAACTCTTTGCTAGATTCATGGCATGGAATGTTGTACAGGCTATTGCTTCAATGAAAGCTGGTATAGTTTATATTATGTGTTATTTGTTATTTATTTGTGTTGCTCGATTTTATTCTTTCTTCCTTATCTCTTATACGCTCTTGTGGCAACCTCTATTCATTCCTTGTGTTGTTGTAATACCTGCAATAGAAATATATTCTGTCTATATTTGTAGATCTCTTTTTAGGTGGTTTGAAGGATATTCCTAATTTTGTGGACACTTTTGATTTAATCTTCAAATAATGCTTTTGTGATCCTATTTAAGTTCCTATTTCTTGATGAATTACTAGGGCATTTTTACTGGCCAAGCATTCTATGCCGATGCTTCAAATCAAGAACAACCATTCAAACTGAAGGTGTTGCACTGACATCCTGAAATAG
The DNA here is from genome assembly GCA_014898725.1 of Jacaranda copaia. Taxonomy (NCBI): domain Eukaryota; kingdom Viridiplantae; phylum Streptophyta; class Magnoliopsida; order Lamiales; family Bignoniaceae; genus Jacaranda; species Jacaranda copaia. The sequence goes on along the minus strand of JACGDI010005476.1, from coordinate 109,105 downwards.
AATACCCAATTGTTTGTGACTACTCTTGTATCATCCATTGCCATTTCACCATAGTTATGAAGTTTTCAATGGGTGCAAGCAATAATGATGAAGCATTCCCTTTTTATTCCTTGGTAATTCTTTCATCAAACTTGGGCAAATGTGGTGGAAGCTTGATTGATCCCTACAGGCAACTAGGATGGTTGGTGTTTTTTATAAGGAGTTTAGGATAAATTGGGTAGAACTAAACTTACACTATGTTCAACAATGTCAAATAGGTATGAATCTCATTAGGGAGACTTGATTTGTTCTAAATTAATATTTTATTCTATGCTATATATAATATATATTTTGATTTTCTATAAATTGAAAAATGATCATTAATATTTCGATGTAAGAGTCTAAAAAATTATTTACTTCATAGTTTTAGGGTTATTTGTATTTACTTGATAAAGAATTTTCAAATATGCTAACTTTGTATCTGCTGAAAGTTTGGGATGAATTGGATGAATTAAACTTGACTTGATAAAGAATTTTCAAATATACTAACATTGTATCTGCTAAAAGTTTGGAATGAATTGGGTGGAATTGAACTTGAAGTTGTGTTCAAATTGTAGGCTTGAATCTTACTTTGAGAAATTTGAGAATTAATGAATACAAAATACAAATTGTAGGCTTAAATCTTACTTGGAGAAATTTGAGAATTGGTTGGGAGATTACATGTGAAAAAGTTGTATTATTCAAATGAAAGGGTTTTTGTTTCTGATCTATAATAATTGCTCAAGAGCACCTTAGAAGATTGTCCATGCTCTAAATCACTTGTTGCTTCCACATTGATCTTATGTTGCGAGCTTGAATGGGATTTAAATATGTAGGGGTGTTCATTTAGTAAAAATTGAACCGAACCAAAATTTCGGTTAACCAAAATTTTGGTACATCAAAATATTGTACCAAATACTGAACTAAACTATTTGGTTCAGGTTGATTAAAATTGAATTTTTTTTCAGTTTGGTTCGGTTAAAAATCAAAATACCAAAATTTTCAATTTTTAATATTAATATTAATATATATTATATGCTAATATTATATATTATATTATATATATTAATATAGTTTACATATATTAATATATATTAATATTACTATATTTATATATATAAATTAATAATTCGGTAATTTGGTTCGGTGGTTCGGTTAACCTACACAAAAAACCTAAAGTGAACCAAATACCAATTTTTTTCGAAACAATAACCAAATTTTTTGGTTCAATATTTGGTACAAACCACAATTTCGATTTTGATACGGTTCGACTAGTTTACCAGACTATGAACACCCCTATGAATATGCAATATTTCTATGCAGTGAGCACAATGTTTATAAAGTTGTGAAAGCAAGAAAATGAAGCATGCTACTAGCTTTGGCAATGGTAAATCTATTTGTTACATGGATAATACCTCTTCTTATATTTTTCAACTTTTCAATTAATATCTTGCCCTCATTGCTTGATAGCTTTATCCTTTTGTTGTGCTATTAGGTGGAGTTCTTGTGTGGTATGTCTTGTTTCACCATCTTCTCATTTGTGTATTAACTATGATTTATATACTTTTACTGACTATAACTATATAGGGATTACTTATCTTCCACCAATATAATAGGTAACTATCCACATCTGGTTATAGTTGGTACTGGGCTTGCATTTAGGTTTCTTGTGGTAAGATCTCTATGATGCCTATTTTCAGTATAACATATTTTAACTGCAGTTGTAGATTTTTTTTTGGCAAAAATCTTACTTAGTACTAGTTGAATATCAACTATTTTTCAAAGACTGTTGTTTTATTATCATGTATGTAGAAATATAGAGTGCTATTACATATTCCTAAGTTCTAGAATGCTTTAAATCATCTTTCTTGCATATTAAGATGATTATGAGCTCTTGTGTTTCCTGAAAATGCTTTGATTTATAGTTCAATCACCATGATTCATTTATTGATTCTTTATATGACTGAAAATTTGTTTTGTAGGGAAAGATGATTCTTGCTCACCTATGTGATGAACCTAAGGGCTTGAAAACAAACATGTGTATGGTATGAGCATCATTTTGATCAATTATGTTGGCTAAATATTATCAAACTAAAGATCATTTCTCAATATTTGTTTGAAGAAAGTTTCATTACCTTTAATGATCAAAAGGTAAATATTATTTTGATGGCAAGGTTTGCATATCCACACACAATATACAACTCCTTCTTATGTTCCTAGGTTGCCTAGATTATTAAGTGGATTGCTTTTTCACATTTGATAATGGTGGCTTCAGCATTCTATTTTGCTATTAATGTAAAGAGTTAATTCTTTTTCCTTTAAAGTTGCGATTTTTTGGGAGCCTGTTAAAATTTTACTGTTTGCATTTGTAGTCTTTGATTTATTTACCTTTTGCCATCCTAAATGCTCTCATTGCTTGGCTAAATGACGAGTATGTGTTGACTTTGACTTGCTAATGATTTATTAATTGGTGTATTTGCCAATAAAAATTGGAGATATGGAGTGTTTGCATTCACTTTTTAACACTTGTGAGATCTTTGTCTTGTGGCAAAGTTTCTTTAATTGATGAGTTCTGGGTTCGTCTTTGTTATTGTGCACACACAGGTATGATATTTTCTGCATCTATGAGTTAATATACTACATACTTTATGCCGTCTTACTGCTTCCCTTTTATATCTACCAATTATTAAGACTGCATTTTTTTTTCCCACTGAATCTTAGTTATAGTTTATTGAAAGTGGCTGTTTGGAGTGCCTGTCTGATTCTCTACATCTTATTGTGTGGTGTTCCATCTTTTTGGGTTTTGTTTCTAAGTTTCTTGGTTTAGTGAAAGATTGGGTTTGGATTTTATTCTCTTGTCTTGTTTCAGCCATGTATGCTAGAATTTTCTGCTTTGTATACAGATCCCACTTGGATTGTAAATGGTGTTGCAAAGTTTTTTCTTATTATCTTTTTGTTTCGTTTGCTTTTCCTAATTGAGTTATTTAAGGCTTAATCTTTGTAAGTGGCTTCTATATTTCTAACAAGCAAAGGTATGACTAGGTTGATATTTAATTTCCTTGCATCCAACTTATTGTAGTGTTTGATGTGAGCCTATGGATTGTATGTTACTTAGTTGTCCCTCACTTAAACCCAAATCCAACTCATGGGATAAAGTTAGTGTTAAATTTGGATTCTTATTCTGTCCTTTTTTGTGCTTGGTACTGTGAGACATTGAAGGAAGAAATGTTTAACTTCTTAAAATTTTGGTATAACGTAGATAAAATGTTGAAACTAAGCCCTTGGTCAAGCCACCTGCCTAGGAAAAATAAGGGAGAGGGGGAGATGGACATATACATATAGAGAGAGAGAGAGAGATGAAGAAAATTTACTTAATAACAGGATTACAGTGCACTCATATATTTGTGACCTGGAGTATTTTTGATACTCATAAATTTTATCTCTTTCTTGTGTTGCAGAGGTGTTTAGCAAATGGTTGTTGGTAAAAAAGCAGAGAAATAGAAGTCCATAATGAATAGGAATTGAGATTGTTAGAAGTCGTTTGCTATGGAATGATGATAAAATGTTATTCTCTTATAACTTGCTCAGTAAACTTTAGCTGAATGTTTTGGTTGATGCTTGTATTGCCCACCTTTTTTTGGGCAAATTTGCCAGAGAACAATCATTAGCAAGTGATGTATTGGCCACCGATTCTGTTAATTCAGTTTAGATGATAATATGGTAAATTAGGCTTCTAATTTGCATGTAAATTCTATATTTCTATTGCTCTCAGAGAAATTATTAGATAGTGGCATTTAAGAGTGCAGTTAATAGACGCATATGTGCTGCACATAAAGCTTCTATTGTATGAGTAGCTAGGGTATTCAATCAAGAATTAGGTGGTAATAGTTGACTTTGTAAGACAACAGTGCATATAATGCAATTTCTACAAACAAGTATATTGAGGGCATCAATTAAAAGCAGTGGTTGTAGGATAATATCTTGTTGTTAGCATTTTGAATACGGTCATACAAGTTGCAGTATCAATACAGACTTGTGAGGGTTATATTAGTTTTGTGAAAAATTAGCTAATAATGTCTGTTGGAGTGTTAGTCTCAATCTTAGGCCTATACACCAGAAGATTAGTAAAGAAACATGAAGTTTTGGTTGTGACATTACATTAGCGCAACCAACTTCAATATTTTTTTATAATATTTGTGTAAATGCATGGTAATAACTTAAATATTTAAATTTAATACTAATTTTAATTTAATGTATAATTTATAAATTATGTATTTAATCTATTCAATGGAAAGCGCGTTGCACTCCCAACTAGTAAGGTGATAAAACTCATTAGTCTAGTCTTTATTCCAACTCAGACCCCTAAAAAAAGACAAGGAAAAAGAAGAAAAATTGTAAGATACTCATGTTGTGACACTGGTCCAATCGGAAAGGCCACTAGATGGTACAAGACATCAAGCCCATGTAAATATATATTAAAGATTCCATATTATACCAATCTAGTTCAGTAGATTAACTTGAGGATTTTTTAAAATATCTTGAAGATACATGTCATTACAAAAAGACTTAATAGGAATCAATTTCTTGTATCATCTCCATTATATATAGGTTAACATACTTGTACATGTTTACACATGTAGACACGCATCAACACTTTTTATCAAGTACAATTATTTTCATGTGATTTTCATTCTCTGGCACATTGTGCTTCTAAAAATTTTGCTTATTGCTTTCTAATCCATTATTCTTTATATTCGATTATTGCTTTCTAATACATTATTCTCTACATTTGATTAGGTGTTTTCTAACAAAAATAGCCTGATTTCAAAAACTCAAATTTGAAAAGTTAGTGGTATCAAATTTGTTGCAGTTCATTTAATTGTTTAAAGAAGTTAGGTTTAAGGATGCTCATTTTTTAAATTGGCATTTCATTTGCTCTGGTATATGCACACATACATGCTACTAGCACATGTCAATCATTCACCCAACTAATATAATTAATTAATCACCAATAACGATGGATAATCAGTCCCAAGTCCCTATCTTAAAACATCAATTGAATTGCATAATGTGAGTGGATTACACATATTTCCCCACCATTCATTTTACTTAGCATTGAAGATTAATAAAACGATTATCGCTTTAATACTTGGAATAGTTATGATTACTTACACCTTAAAAGCCCTATTTAGTGTAGCCTATCGATGAGTTTCACCAATAATTCAATGTTTTCGACAGGTATGGCTAAATTCATTAAAACAATCTTATAAGATATTTTTAAAATTTATAAAATATTAAATTTTATTTAAAAATATTAATTTAAGATGTTAGTTTTTTAATGTATATCATAACAATATTTTCATCAAATTTACTTATTTATATACCTCACTTATATCCTAAGGATGCATTTGATGTCCTTTAATAGCCAAAATAGTGTAGCCTAATCTTCAGTAATCACACGTCTGATGTTGAAGACCAAATTTGCAAACCAGCTTGCAAATTTGAAGAAGCCTATAATTGTTCATCACATTATCCACTATTCAAGTAGCACTTGTGTGCGTGCGATTAATTAATCCTACCCAATTTTGAATCTCTTGAAGTGTTGAAAAGTCATTCTTAGCTTTATTTCCTCATTCGCTATTCTATTTATGCCCTTCATGAGCTTGAATACTCCACCCTAATATTAAAAGTAGAAAACAAAAATTGTTTTCTTCCCAACACGATGTGTTGCTCTAAATCTCCTAGTTGATTCAATTGCAACATACAAGCAACTACCCACTTTGAGTTGCATTGGAGTATCGGTAAATTTGGGTTGATTTTTTTGATTTACTAGCTAAATTTTATTCCCTTATTTCTTCATAGAGTGCATTGAAAAGTATCTGCCATTTTAAAATTATATCTTGCTCTAGTTTGCTACGTACTACGCGAATCATTTTGTTGGTGGTCCAAGAGTTTGTGGGTGACAGTGGGCTACAACTTAACGCAACTTATCTGGGATATTATTTGCTTATGGGTACCAAAATTCTAATGGTTTTGTGATTGAGTTGAACTATTATTTGCTATTTTTGATTAGCTTTTTGCATAGCACACAAATTAATTTTGTATTGCATCATGGTAATATGATTTTAGCATATGTAGATAGCTCATTCAAATTTTTTGTGTTCCAAAATTTTCCAGTATTTTATTTGTATTAAGATCTCCAGCTAGTCTCCTTACCTTTCTGCATTAATACTTTTTTGCTTCTATATTTAGTTCGACAATGTTGGTTTATCTCTAGGAAGCTATTTATTTCCAACAATGTGTCAATGTGGGGGGGGG
>JACGDI010005476.1:0-102759 GCA_014898725.1 Jacaranda copaia | reverse complement strand
ATATATATATATATATACTTCTTATTTGGAGATGAGCATATTTTGATTCATATGCAGGCTACCATATTCTTGATTTGGCATTGAAAAAATATAGTAGGTCAATTGGGGGAAAAAAGAAAGACAGACATGTAAATGGTTTTCACCTAAACTTATTTAACAATCTAATAAATTATTAAAACTTTTAAAATGTTTTTGGGCTTGTAGATATTATTTCATTTTGCATGAAACTTTGTTAAAGTATTTGGATGTTATAAAATTTTAAAATTTATAAAATAGTAATGATATATAAGCAATTAATAAAATTTTAATTAATGGAATGTGTTAAATTTTAAGAGATAAAGTTACACTCTTAATTTTATCAAAAGTGTTATAAATAATTGAATGCTTTATGATATTTAAGTGGTCTTGAAAAATAGTAATGATATATAAGCAATTAATAAAATTTTAATTAATGGAATGTGTTAAATTTTAAGAGATAAAAGTTACACTCTTAATTTTATCAAAAGTGTTATAAATAATTGAATGCTTTATGATATTTAAGTGGTCTTGAAAAATTTATAAATTCATTTGAGTGCCCTTTTCTACTCCAAATTCTAACCAAACAGTGAACAGTAAGCTATAGTAGCAAATGGAAAACTAAGTGGCAAATGTTAGACTCTATTATAAAAAATAAGGCAACAGCAAATGTAACAGAGTGGGGTCATTGTGGTCATAATCTCCTCTTTTCCATTGGCTTGCAAAGATTAAGACGTAATTAGCTTTCAATATGACTTGATATTGCATTGTCAATTGTGTACTATGATTGACTTGGTTTGTGTTTGCTTGCTTTCACTTTATATCCTTTCATTTTAATCAATACTATTTGGTTTCATATTAGCATCATTTAAAAAAAAAAATGCATGCATTGGAATACCAAAATCCATATGTTGATATGAATTTATGTATTTTGCTGAGAAGGATTGTTTGCTTTTGTTTGCTTTATAATGCTTATTGTATACATATTGATAGATAGAGTAATGAATGAAGTTGGGTCCCTAGGAAGGGGAGTGTCATTTTCAAGATTCCTAATTAGTTAAAAACACTTGAGAGAGATTGTAGAACTCAATGATCAAGCTTGTTTGGATAATTTGTGTATAGATAGTAGTGCTTTTTGGAGGCTATGCTATTTGATGGAACACATAGGTGGCTTCACCACGAAAAAATTGTTAGCATTCCCAAAAAAGTGGCCATTTTTTTGTCTATCCTATCAAATCACAAGAAAAATATGATTGTGAGACATGGTTTTAAGAGATCCAATCACAGAATTAATAAGTATTTCAAATACTATCTTAAAGTAATTATTAAGATTAGTCCATTAGTCTTAGTCAAACCTCAACCCTTCAATGATGATTGCACGAATGAAACCTGAAGATGCTTTATGGTAAATTTAAATAGACTAAAGGTTAAGTTTTATCTAGTAAATAATTTGATTAGCTATCTAATTGAAATACGTATTTGTCTCCTATCGTAAGGTTATCTTGGGCTACTTGATGGTAGATATATTAGTTTGGGTGCTAACAAGCCAACAAACACGTTAGAGGTCTAGGAAGGGTGAAATTGTAATTAATGTTCTAGATGTTAGCACTCGTGAAATGAATTTCATTTATGTTCTTGTTAGATAGGAGGGCTCGACTACTAATAGTAAGGTGTTGTGCACAACTATGAACAAGCTAAATAGGCTAAAAGCGCCTATTGATATGTCCTATTATGTATTATGTATTGCTCCATCTAGATAGATATAACCTAATCATAATACTGATTTTATCTTCTTCTTTTTTTTTTTACTTTCTATTTGAAAGAAAACTAATACCTATGTGACACCATCTATACAAATTGTGAAGGGTTTTTGGCTCCATATTGTAGCACCAGATACCACCTCAATGATTAGAGTGATGGAATGTTGGCACCATAAAACCCCTGTAATATTTCAACATGAGACATGCTCGAGCATGTAATGTTATTGAGAGGGCTTTTAGGCTTCTCAATGGTTGACGGGCAAGTCTTAAGGAGCACTTCCTACTATCCAATCAAGACTCAAAACATGATAATATTAGCTTGTGTTCTTCTGCACCACTACATTCGTTCCTAGATGTCTATTGATCTATTTAAGGATATTGCATTGGATGGTAATCAAGGCTCTGAACATGTGGATTCTGATCATATTGACACAATTGAGAGCTCATCTAAGTAGAGCTATTGGCATGATAACTTGGCTACTAATATGTACCAATCATGTGGAAGGGCTTATTTGAAGTCTTAGTAATAATTATGTTTAGTCGATAGGATAAGATACATTGAGAATTAACTTGGCAACTTACATGCCGATTTTCATGTTTTTGTAATATAGTATAGTTTTTAAGAACTTTTAATGCAACACATTTGGGCAAAGACATTGTGATATGGTTGGATTGAATATGTGTTCTAAGGTAATTAGTTGTTGTTAGATAGATAAATATGCATTTTTGCCTAGTTTTTTGTGATTTAAGTTACATCTTGTGTGACTGTAGTTGTCTTTTAACTTAAAATCTTTTGCTTGAATTTCATTTTTGGGATGCATATATATATATATATATATAATTGTGCCTTAAAATTGGGAACTATTATTATATGTGACACAAGGTAAGGTGCAATCTAATTGCTCCTTGCATAGCATTAATAGGTCTAGTAAAGAAACATATGCCCTATGACATTTCTAGACATATCAAGAGAATGAGGCTCTAATAAATGCATTGAAGCAGCTGCATTCTAGTGGATGACATTGCGATGGATCCTTTAAGGGTGGTTACATGGTGAAATTGAAATCTATGATGCATGAAAAGTTCCCTAATAGTGGCATCCTAGTGAAATACATCAAATCAAATTTGCAGGTTTGGAAAAGACATATTCCACTTTAAAAGGGATGGTTGCAGGGGAGATGGTAGAGCTACTATGGATCCTACCGTGCATATGATAATTATGGAATCTGAATCAGTTTGCGTCGAATATGTGAAGATATTTATGTAAATCTTAATTTGTTTTAGATATGCATATGTAATTATTCAAATAAAATACAAATGACACATGTGTTGACTTATTTATTCACTAGGCACAACATAATGCGGTGGAGCTTAAAGGTAAACCACATCCTTGGTACAATAGTTGACTTGAGATTTTTGGAAATGATTGGGCAACTAGTGAGCTATCATTTGATGTGGCAGATATTGTTCAAGAGTTGTTACATGGATCTAATGTAAACAACGGAAAGAAGTCGACTAAGAATGTTGAGATAGTAGTTGGCTTTACTATGGGAAATACTGTTGAAAATGATGTAGTTTTTGTCACTACTACCTCAGGTTCAGGCTTGAAGAAGAAGTCATCTTCCATTGGCAAGCGAAACAAGGTTGAACCATGTAATGTTAACTTTGAGAAGATGATGACGACACTTAGAAGACACAAAGATTGCCCTTGGAATTATTGCTAACAAGCTAATGTAACTACCACCTCCACCCACCGACTTAGACTCCTCGTTGAGATCAAAATTATTTCAACCATTTACTGAGCTTCCAAATTTATCTTTGGATGAATAGATCACTACTACGCATTGTTTGGCACACAACAAAGCAGATATGGATGCTTTTTAGGGGATCAACATTGAGGTAAGAGCTCCTTTCGTGTGTATGCTACTAGCTGAAACTTTGTGATCAAACAAAGTGGCATTTTGTACTACCACACAATGTTCATGTTTTAGTCCAACTTAAATGGTTATTTTGGTGTTTCCTATCTATGAAACTCATTTTATATAGTAATGTACTTTTGATGGTTGTACTATACTAACACTATTAAGCCTTTCCAATTTTTTTGTCTTCACTTAAGCTTATGGTTTAAATATAGACTTATGCTTGTGATACTAGAATGTTGTTTATTACATAGATATTTGTAATCAAATTGAAACTTTATCTAGTGTGAAGTTAGGTATGATCTGATTCTAGTATGATTTGAATGCTTGCTTTGCAACTTATAGTGTGAATTGATACAACTATTGAACTTGTGTCACAAGTTTGTGCATTTTTGCAACCATGTCTGCAATATGCTGATGTACAAACCAAAAAAGGATCTCCAAAAAAAGTTTTAAGCTTGGTTTTAATCACTTGATGAGTTGGTTAAAGGCATTTTTGTTCTATTTCTATTATCAGAAATGACAATTTAGTTGCCCTTGAAGCACAAAATATATATTGCAAGCATGGAGCATTAGTTGGTTTTTGTTTCACACGTTGTTGATGCTATTGTTAGTTTTTTTTACTTGAAAACTTATTCAAATCTGTTAACTTGGATGCAATTGTTCGATTTGGTCTGTTTTGAGGTTGTAGTTTTATTTTTGCTACTAGAATGCTTTTTTTAAGGCTTTAACTTTTTTTGCTCTAAAGTCTTGAAGAGACAAGCAGAACAAGAGAAAAGAAAAAGGAAGTAATAGAAGATCATTATGTTTCTTAATGGTTAGATTAAATTATTTGGCAACAATTTTGATAAGAGATGAAAGAGAATGGAAAATGTTGCAACATTAGGAATTGAATCAAGGTAGCAACAAGCAACAACTGATAGTTGATTATAAACTATTATCAAACTCAAGTGGGGATAGTGCATTACTTTTGTAGCAATTGCATAAGTCTTAAGTAGAAAGCACACTTGCAATTTGCAATTTCTTTTGAGTTTGTTTGAAGAACATTTCTTCGGCTAAAATTTGATTAATGGTTTATTTTATTTTTTAATTTTTAATAAAAAAACATTGCATATTAGTGAATATTTAAGTACATGACTTCTACATTGTAAATTAAGAAGCTACACAAATATATATATTTGTTTATTGAAGTATTAGACATTAATATTAAAAATTACAAAATCACCTTAACTACACTTATGCTTTTAATTTTATAAAAAATAATAATTTGAAATAAAAACAACACTAGAAAATGGATTTGGAATTAATAAAAAATAAAAATAAAAAATTGCAATGTAATAGCCCCTATTCCTATCATTCGCTATTTGTTCCACTACCCTTTGCCGATTTTCACTTCTTCTACTTTGCAAAGCAAAAAATGATACATAAAAATAATTTAAATTCATGGGCTCAATTTTCTTTCTCTTTTTTATTTTTTTTTTACTAAAATATTGTGTTGTATAAATAGATTACTATTTCTCTCAAAACTCCACATATTTCTCACTATAAATAATATTAAATCAGATTATGTACATGACAACCAAATCAGATTGAATGACAAAAATATGTAAAATAACTTAGCAAAAGGCTCAAAGGACAACTAAATCAATAGGGGATAGAGAAGGACCACAAAAGCGGCACCATCGCAGCCTATACTAAGCATGTAAGCATTAATGTTTAATGCCGCTTATTCGAACAAATGAGCAATGGGGTACATAAAAACATACTACAGTGATAATGTCAATGATGCATTGGTACGAAACACATACTTTGTGGTTAAAATGGAAAGCACAAACATCACTTCTTGCCACAGCGTTTGGGCGCATTGGAGGAAGATACGCAAGAGCTTGTTGGACCTCCAATCAAGCATGGATTCATAAGTCCAAATATTTCCCGATCATCTTCTTCTGTCCACAGGCCATTATATCTCTCAAAGAAAGGAGAAGTACTTAGAACTAAAGATGCATTAGGATTTATGAATTTAATTGAGTCATGAGATGTATCATCCTAGCTATAAACTTTGTCTAGATGACTCCAAAAAGAAGATGTCAAACGAATCGTATCAACATGTGAAAAGGTAGCCATCAACAGTGCGACATTGTTGTTCACGGGCTAAATTAGGCTAGATTGATTATCATTTGAGAATTGGGCTAAATTAGGCTAAACGATTCTATCCTAAAAGAGAATAAAGAGTAGGAGTGAATTGAGAATATCTGTAAACTAAAAGAGAGATAGAAGTAGCAAAACATTTGTCATAGCATTACCCAATGCTCTTTTTAAACTAAACAAAGGAGTAAAATAAAGCATCTTTACATTATATTAAACCATGAGAGATATACAATGCTTTTGTTTTATGCTAAAGTTGGTGGTTTAGTTAATGCTGTGACTAAAACTTGAAAAGCTTAGAAGTGTTTGTTGAGGCCTCTAACCTCAAACAGCCCTAACAAAAGGACCCTCAGTGTAGAACTAGCCCATGAACTACATAACAAAAGTAACAATATTGATTATAGAATGAACATAGGAGTCCATGCTTCATTATTTATGCACACTTGCAATGTAGTTTACGTCTTACCAATTCAATTCTAATTGTAAACTATATATTTTTAATACACATGTAAATTATGCATTCTAGCAACATCATTCTTTCTTATATCAAGTATGTTAACAATCATGAATGACAAAAATAAAATCACGTTTCAGTGATTCCCTTATCCAATCCTTTATTTATCAATTAAAGGAAGTGTGTTTTCTATGGAATTCCTATGCAGCACAGTTGTGATAATAAGAATTACTGGAACATGATTTTATTGATGCAAGAATATGGATATCATGGGTTGATTGGTGCTAAGTTTTTCCCATTAACTTAAAAATTTTTGGACCAAATATGCATGGAGTAATCTAAAAAATCCTACGACAATCTTCAATGCTATCTCATTTCTCGAGCAAAAAATAAATAATAAATAATAAATAATAAATAAGAAAGAGAGAAATAGGAACCCTTAGCATTACCATTCTACACAATGCGGTAGAAGTTTTCTTCTATCCCAACTATAATGAAGACCAACGAAGACCACCCAGGTTATGGAGAAAGATATGCATTGTGAATTTGGGCTAATTTCGTGAGAAGAAGGGTCTAGTCCGTATCAAAATTTATATAAATAGAGGAGCTTGTCTAGTTTGGGGGAAAAGATAAGAGAAGTGAGAAATTGGTTTGGCTTAAGGCTTATTTGATGGGGGCAAATTTATCCATAAAAAATAGTAGCTAATAACAAATACCTTAGAACCGAGCATGAGAACTATAGTGGTGTCTAATTGAATTGCGAATTTTTGATATCAAATATGGGAATAAATAATCAAATCTTACTTAATTTAGGGACTATTACAATCACAACTATTATACACATTCTGCATCAAAAATGCCCTAAGAACACTTAAGTAGAATCACAACAAAGACAAATATTTCCTTATGTAATGCCACTAAACATATTTGGATGGGCTACTAAGCCTAATCCAATACACCAAGGACTCAACTAACATAAATATCAACTTTCACAATAAAAAAAAAAAAAAAAACCATTGAATTACACATTAATTAACTTGAGAACTTGAGCACTATTTCTACATAGACCAATTTTAGCCAAAAAGGTCCTCACATCCAATTCCATGTAATAACATATAGCATCATCAATTCCATGTAGGAAACCCATTTTGAGTCACAAAATACTGAAAATTCAAATAAGATCTTAAGCTCGAGATTTTGGCACCCAATAGTATTCCAAGAAGAGAACTCAGCAAACAACCATCCTAATGCACAACCACAACTAGCAACTAAGTAAGCACACGACTAGCTCCTAATGCTAGAGCCCCCACCTAGGCCATAATAGGCCAAAACTTTCAAGAAGTTCTGATGGCATTGGTAAAACATACCTCAACATGGATGCATTGAAAAAGAAAGTCCAATACAATTCATAGCATTGTCTTAGAGTGCTAGGAGAAAAAGAGGTTGGCCCTAAAGTTAGGGCAACCAGATCATAATGCTACCCCTAGAACTCAACGAGCAGTCAGCCTGTCATGGCCAACCACTATTGTCACTACAATGAACTCATGGTAACCAATCTCCCATAGTTTGATGGAGTAGAATATCCCTAAGACATTTACATGACAATAGTAGCATGGAGATATACAAGTTAAGCAAGACAAACTACTGCAAAATTGTCTATATGACTTCGGTAAAGTGTACACTCATCTAGTTCAATCAATTACTTGCTAAACCTAATATGGATTGGAGTAACTGATACAACACCTCATGCACAACTTTTCTATGAACTAAAACTCTAGAGCTGCAACTTGTTTGTTTACCATAAAGTAGAAGATACAGGAAGACATACTGGAACACACCAACCATTTCATCTAGGTTGTAAATGAGATCCTCCAGCCTAGTCTAGAACTCTTACCTAGCATCGTACAACAAAACTTGAGACATAAAGTTCAAGAAATCCATAGCAAGAAGCCCCAACCAATTTAAATGAGCTCCTAATATAAGTAGAGAAATACATCTACATTGGATAAATAGTAGCTATCACAAGGAATCATTAAAAGATGCTGGACAATCCTAAGAGGCACCTTTTCTAAGGATAAAATCCTGACAATCAAAAAGATAATGGATGATCTTGTAAGGCTAGGTGAATGCGACCCACAGGGAGCCTAACAACTTATAGGACAACGAATGATCCCAAGACGCAAGGCAAATACCTTGTATGGAGCAACTCCAAGGGTGCTTAGTGATAAAAAAGATGGCAGACGATCCCAAAAGATAAAATTTAGAGAAGCACTACCATTTCCATCATGATAGATAACACAATACCAAAGAATTTAACTAGTTGAAGGCAAGATCAAAAGAATAATTCAATAAGGATACCTTGAGGAGTGTTTTGTTGATTGATGAGATAGCCCAAAAAAACAACTTGGATTTGAAATATGGAGAACTACTAAAAGATTCCAGGACGAGGATCAAAGCCTTAAAGAGAGTTACAACGACATGGGATTGATAATCTACCCAACATAAGGGTAATATTGATGAATTTTGATAGACTCACAGGCGCAATTCTGCTAATGCTTAGAAGTCCCTCATGAGAGTCATAAGGCAAATGTAAGCACACTCATCTGAACCACTTTTCTGCATATGTGAAATGAGCCATTCGCAATCCAACATTGCCATCGTAGGAGATTTAGAGGAAAAAATAATAACACAATGACACCCTAGTGATCTTGGCCTTCTTAACTGACTTTGGGTGAAGAAGATCCTAATAGATAGTAGGAGCTTCATAGACATCTTCTTACATGACACTTCTTTTCAACTAAGCATTGCCAATACCCAACTACAAAACATGGATACCTCTTTGGTTAGATTCACAGCTAGAACATGACAGTCACACAACCATAGCAACTATTAGCTGGTGCTTTACAAGCAACTATGTTGCCAAGGAAAGAAATATGATAAATTACCTCCATAAGGTTAAAGGTAATTAGCAAGATTTTCAAAAACATCACTCTAACACAAATACCGCAAAAAGAAAATTTCTACATTGAACACTTAGCCAAAGTGGCCAACATCAATATGGCAGCAAAAAAGCACCAAATCACCTCTCTATCCCTTCACAAGCCAAACAAAAAAACCTTAAAAGTTGTGCACCATGCTTTATTTGAGATAATGGACATTGAAAACAAGTCAACAATGTGGATGGCCCCTATTAAAAATACCTTTAAGACAATATTCTCCTTAGAAACTAAAGAAGGACAAAGTATTTAGAGGTAAAAGTGGCAAGATCATGACGATAAATGAATACCTTGACAAATTAGGATTCATCTAGCCTTATTTGAAATACTAACCACCAATCAAAGTGGAGGATGTCATGCATAAAATTCATGAAAGGTATTTGTAGGAACCACTTAGGAGAAAGACTCCTGACAATAAATGTGCAACTATGAACATCAAAGGAGGTTGGGTATTAGGAGAAGGTGCCCAAGATGCTATAATCTTTTATTAAAGTTTTATTTACTTTAATTGACCTATAAGATAGAAAATATTGCACAAACAAAATGGTAAAACACAAGCATATATAAGAAACCCCAAAGGCTCCCAATTTGTCTTCTTTATGGGTGACCTCAGGGGGCACCCAAAGCAACATCTTTTCAAGAGACTCAATTAGGCTCTCAAAATGATATCTCAAGGGGTTCCTTGAGTGATATTTCCATAGGAGACTCCAAGGGGCTCTTTGAGTGACATGTCTACAGAAGACCTCAAGGAAATTCTAGAATGACAACTTTACGAGAGGCCCCAAGGGGTTCTCAAAATGATAAGGCTCCACGAGAAATAACAAGGGGTCTCTCAAGCAATGCAATTCCACTAGAGATCCTAAGAGGTTCTAAAATAACTTAACTCCTCATTAGACCCTAAACAATCTATAGAACATCGAGCTCTACTGAAAATTCTAAATTATTAATGAAGCATAAAGTTGCATAAATATTTTTAAGTGATTCAAGGAGCATTAAGCTCCACATAAGGTCTCAAGTTATCCTTAGAGTAGAGAGCTCTATCGAAAATTCTAAGTTACTCGTGTAGCATAAAACTTGGTAAACGTTTTAAGTCCTTTGTGTTGCATAGAGCCTCGCCTAAAATCCTAAGTGATTCGAGAGTGAAGAGCGTTACCAAAGATTCTAAGTTACTCACAAAGCAAAAAGCTTTATAGAAATTATAGGTCATTCGTGGAGCATAGAGTCCCCCTAAATATTCTAAGTGATCCTTGTAGCATTAAACTCAGTAAAAAAATTCTAAATAATTCACAAAGCATGAAATGTCACAAGGACCCCAAGCAATCGTCGGCTTAGCTACTCGTGAAGGTAGGTAATCTGTCAATATAATCGCATAAGCAAGTGCCCATCCCAAATTGCACAGGAGGCGCAAATCAGATCACCCCCAAAGGAGGTTGCCCTTTAGGCTTAACTGCCCTAAAAGTATATATATCTATACATAGAGAATAAAAATAATAATAAATAATAAAAGAAAATTAATTTTAATTAATTATTAATCGAATTGATGGAAATCAAGTTAACTAATCCAATTATAAAAATAAACAAGTAAATTATCATCACAAGGTGAAATTGGAAAGGGTAACCAAAAATAAAAATTGTACTTTCAATTAGAAATAAATTATTTTTAATCGAAGTAGGGTGTTAGATGGTATTACCATTCCTATGCAATATGGACACAAATAAAATTACAACAAAAAGTTAAAATATTACTTTATGAAATAGGAGACAAAGCCCACTTAGATAGGATTGTACCTCTAGTGGCTCGATCCACCAAGTACTTAACCAATCTAAAAAGGACATGGAATCATACATTAATTAAATTAAGCAATGTGTCTATGCCAATGCACTTTTGAAGTAAATACCTACAACTCCATAATTTAATCCTCAAATTGAGTTCTATTTTTGCAACATCACCTATTGAAAAAAGACATTTTACATTTATGTCCACTATGATTTTAGCTTTTAGTACTATTAAAGTGCACTCTCTATTTCTTTTAATTAGTTTAGGGTTTATTTATTTTATTTCTAGCTTTTATAAGAGTTTGTTGTTTTTCTGTGAGCATTCAATTATTTAGCTTGTTGTTGGGTCTATAAATAGCAGACATTTGTATAGATTTCAATGTAATCATTTTTATATTAAGTAAAATTCTCTCAAGCTCTAATTGCTTGCATGTCTTCCGCTTTATGTGTGTTTTGTTTGCTGCTATCTTTCTCAATATGGTATCAGAAGAGAAATTCCATCATTCTGCTGTACACTAATCGCTATTTTCTTCTTTTTCTACATATTATTCCTCTTCAATCATTCAACCTCCATTGCTTATAGTAAACCCTAGGTCTTTCACTTCTGCTACCTCTATCAGCCAATCCACTGTCGACAATACTTCAAATCCTTTCTACCTACATCACTTTGACAATCTTGGATTACTTCTCATTTATCAACAACTTATCGGAAATAATTACGCCTCGTGGAGTCACGTGATACAGATTGCACGATCGGTGAAAAATAAAATTAGATTTATTGACAGTTCCATTGAGAAACCTCAAGCTAATGATCTGATCCTCCTCAATGCTTGGATCAGAAACAACA
This sequence comes from Jacaranda copaia, assembly GCA_014898725.1. Taxonomy (NCBI): domain Eukaryota; kingdom Viridiplantae; phylum Streptophyta; class Magnoliopsida; order Lamiales; family Bignoniaceae; genus Jacaranda; species Jacaranda copaia. The sequence goes on along the minus strand of JACGDI010005476.1, from coordinate 90,847 downwards.
ATATGGTTATCTCTTGGCTACTAAATTCTATGTTGAAAGAAATCTCTACAAGTGTGATCTACCCGGTTCTGCTCAACTCATCTAGCTTGACTTACAGAAACGCTTTCAATAGACCACCGGTGTTTATCATTTTTAACTTCATCGCTAATTAATCACTCATATCTAAGGTATCTCCTCTGTTAGCACTTATTCCCCAAAATTAAAAACACTTTGGGAAGAGCTCAGCAACTATCGCCTTATATGCTCTTGTAATGGTTGCACTTGCACCAGAGTGAAAGATTTATTTGATCATCATCACATAGACTATGTTCTAACTCTTCTCATGGGGCTCAATAATACTTTCGCTTCGATCCATAGTTAAATTCTTTCATGGAGCCTCTTCTTCCAATCAGTAAAGTGTTTGCTCTAGTTTCTCAAGAAGAACAATAGAGAAGTTTGAATTCTTATGCTTCACCAAATTCTACCAACACTATGGATCTTGCTATCAAATTTGATAACTTCCGATCTGTTTTTAGACTTACTCAAAAACCAACTCCTAATCAAAACTACAGCCACCAATGAAAAGAACGACCGTTTTGCACATATTTCTCATATTATGGTCATAGCATCGATACTTGTTATAAGCTTCACAGTTACTCTCTCGATTTCAAGTTTAAGCCTCGTCTTTAATTTGTAGCTCAATCTACACCTTTCTTCACTAATTCTTTGCATCAACCACTATCCACAACTATGAATCAAGTCTCCAGCATCACAAAACATAAAGGCATGACATATTTTTTCAATCATTAAGCTAGGATTAAAACACTCAACTCCTTCATCTACTATCATCTCACATTGTAGCTCAGTCCCCCCTACCAACAGCAATGATCAGCCTAGTTTCCATGCTATAGATATTTGCTCTTCTACCATGACTTGCTCTAATGTCTCCTTATCTTTAGATAATTAATTCAAGTACTTCACGACACATATGGTCTACTGCATCTTTTTTTTTAGAAATTAATACTTATACCTAATACGTTTATCTCTCTCCTCAACAACATGAGGATTCCAGTTCATTTTGCTAGTGATATTATTCTTAGTGACAACCTTACTCTTCAACATGTTCTATACATTCCTCAATTCCACTTGCAGTTGCTATTTGCTAGTGCCCTTCTCATAGATCAAAACCTCACAGTCTCATTTATTCATGATTAGTGCACAATTCAAGACAATCGAAAATCGAGTATGATTGGCAAGGGTGAGAGATTTGCTGATCTTTACGTCCTTCAAATCACTTATCCAGCTCTCCATGTGCATCATCTAAATAAAGTCTTTGTTGAGATGTGGCATCACCGAGTAGGTCATCTATCACACCAGAAACTTATGCTTATCAAGATTGCTCTCCAGTTTGATAATCTTCCTCACAAAGATCCTTGTTATATATGTCCCATAGCTAAACAATGTCATTTACCTTTTATATCTCATAATCACTTAGCGCACATACTTTTTGAACTCATTCACACTGACATTTGGGGTCCTTTACACACCATTTCACACAATGGTCACAAGTTTTTCCTTACTCTTATTGATGATCATTCCTATTATACTTGGATTTTTCTACTTCATAATAATGCTAAAGTTGCTACTGTTGTTCCTAAATTTTTTCAGCACATCATAACCCAGTTTAATACTCACATAAAGAAGTTTCGCACTAATAATGCAAACGAATTCAACTTGGTAGATTTCTTTAGTTCACACAGTATAATCCATCAACTAACTTGTGTTGAAATGACTCAACAAAATGTTGTTGCTGAATGTAAATACTAACATCTTTTGAATGTTACTCGTGCATTGTTTTTCCAGTCGCCTATCCCTATCACCTATTAGACTGAATACATTCTTATTGCTTGTTATATTATCAATAGAACTCCTGCCCATATACTTCATAAACGATCTCCATTCGAACTTTTACACTGCAGACAACCTGATTATTCTCACCTTCGCACATTTGGCTGTCTTGCATATGCTTTGACTCTTTAGTTCCATAGAACAAAATTTGAGCCACGTGCTTAGCCTTTCATATTCATTGGATATCCTTCTATGACTAAAGGCTACAAATTATTTGATTTAACCACTCATAAAGTTATCATTTCTCATAATATCATCTTTCATAAGTACATATTCCCATTCCTACACATGCCTCATTCCCAGACTATCTCAAACCCCTTCCACAATATTATCCTTTCTCTCTCTCTCCTGCTGATGATCTCCATAATATCCTTCCTTTACCTCCTAACCAATAATCTATCATTTCTTCGAATCCTATTTCTAAAACTTCTCCTTCACACACTCCTCATTGCCCTCTTCGCTGTTCAAATAGAGCCTCTAAACCACCAACATACTTACAAGATTATCACTACAGCCTTTTACATTCCCTGCCGCTTAAAGATACCTATTCATACCCCATCTCTCAACACCTCTCCTACAAATCTTTCTCACCCTTTCATCAACATCTTCTTCTTTTCGTTTCTGCTAATTTTGAACCTCAAACATACTCACAAGCAGTAAAGTTCCCTGAATGGCATATCACAATGTAGCAAGAGCTCAATGCTTTAATTTCCAACAATACATAGATAGTTGTCCTGTTTCCACCACATAAACATACTGTAGGATGCCAATGGATATACAAGCTGAAATTTAATGCCAATGGCACACTAGAATGACATAAAGCCCACTTAGTTGCCAAAGGCTACACTCAACGTGAAGAAATTGATTTCTTGGATACCTTTTCCCCAATTGCAAAGTTTACTACCTTCAAATTGATCCTCTCCCATGCAGCTACACAAAATGGCGCCTTACTCAATTAGATATTAACAATGCTTTCCTTAATGGCGATCTCTTTGAAGAGGTCTACATGGACCTCTTACCTGGTTACTCTCCACCTATTTTCGCCACTTAACACAACTCCAAACTTGTTTGCCGTCTACATAAATTATTGTATAGCCTCTACCAAGCCTCCCATCAATGGTACACTAAACTCTCTATAGCTCTCCATATCCTTCGTTTCAAATAGTCCAAGGCCGATCATAGTCTTTTCATATGTGGTTTAAATAACACCTTTATTGTCCTTCTTATCTATGTCGATGAGATCGTGCTTGCCAATCTTTTATTTGATGCTGTATCCTAATTGAAATCATCTCTCCAACAGTGTTTCAAACTCAAAGACCTTGAAAACCTCAAATACTTTCTTGGCCTTGAAATAGCCAGATCACCTTTTGGAATCTTCATGTCTTAATAACACTATACCCTCCAAATTCTTAAAGAAACTAGTTGCCTTGTCGCCAAACTAGCTCACTTCCTCTTGACCCTAAAATTAAGCTAAACATTGATGATGGCCAACCCCTTCCTAATACTTCCCAATATAGATGTCTCATTGGAAAACTCCTCTACTTCACTCTATCCCGCCCCGATATCACATTCTCCATCCACAAGTATAGCCAATTTCCTGCCCAACCTCACACATCCCATATACAGCTCAACACTTCCTTTGATACCTTAAAGCCACACCCGATCAATGCCTCTTCTTCCCATCAGATTCCCATACCCAACTTCGTGCCTTCTTTGATGCTGACTAGGCATCTTACTCCTCTACTTGCTGATCTACTACTAGATGGTGCATTTTCCTTGGCAATTCACTCATCTCTCAGCATTCAAAGAAGCAACCTACCGTCGCTCGCTCCTCCAGAGAAGCTGAATACCGCGCCTTCGCCACAATCGCTAGTGAAATTGTTTGGCTTCATTAGTTACTTTGTGATCTCTATATTCCTCCATTTGCTCCAACCATCTTGTTCGGCGACAACCAAGTAACACTCTATATCGCCTCCAATCTTGTTTTCCATGAGCGCACTAAGCACATCGAGGTCAACTATCACTTTATTTGAGAAAAGAATGCTGATGGCACCGTCAAACTTTTACACGTCCGCTCCACCAACCAGCTGGCTAACATTTTTACCAAGTCTCTCCCGACACCCTTGCTTACTTCTCTCCTCTCCTAGTTGGTTGTCTGCATCCCCCATAGTCTAACTTGAAGGGGGAGGGTATTAAAGTGCACTCTCTATTTTTTTTAATTAGTTTAGGGTTTATTTATTTTATTTCTATCTTTTATAAGAGTTTGTTGTTTTTCTGTTAGCATTCAATTAGTTAGCTTGTTGCTGTGTCTATAAATAATAGGCATTTGTACAGATTTCAATGTAACCATTTTTATATTCAATAAAATTCTCTCAAGCTCCAATTGCTTGCGTGTCTACCACTTTATGCGTGTTGTTTTGTTTGCTGCTATCCTTCTCAATCTTATTTTTAAACTTTTTCAAAGTAGCTCCCCTAATATTATTAGAAAAGAATATGTATGTACATCATTACTGAAAAAAGACATAACGTTTTAGAAGTTCATTGATAGTTATTTTGCATAATACATAGTTCTTTAAAAATTAAAAAGATCAAATTAAAATTTAATCAATATTTATTAAATAAGGAATAGATTAATTTGTTAAAAAAAATAATTGCAATTACTAAGTAATACATATATATATATATATATATATCCTTTAAATTCATAATTCTAAAGAGTTTTTGAGGCTAAAATCTAAGTAATGAGATATTTTTCAATATTACATAATTATAAAGAAGAGCTAATAAATTTTATAATAACTCTTATTTGATTTTATAAAAACTGCAACATCTTATGATTAAAGATGATATTTGTAATCAAATTTAGTCTTAAATATGGTCTTTATGATAAATTTAGTCTTGTTTGACAATTATGTGCACTTCAAAATTATAAAATATTTAATTACTGGTTTGAGTTATGACAATCCTAATAATAGAGAAATAACAAAGATTTACTAAATCGAGAGGTAAAAAAAAAAAAGCAGATTAGTACTTAAAAATTCTTGGCATAATCAAATAAAATTCGAGATGTTAGATCAACTAGCCAACTATATGTTTTAAATTCAATTGAGGATGATGAATAAGTCCTCATGTTGTCGTAACTCAAAACACCAACTAGTAACATAATCAAAACTAAGACTACTAATGATATTGACTTATTGGAAACTAATGAGTACCATAAGTAGAGGCATGGTTCTGGGGAAGGCTTGGTTGAAAGGTTGTATGCGGGAACCAATGCTGATGCTAGATGCTAGGCATGTTGTCGTAACTCAAAACACCAACTAGTAACAAAATCAAAACTAAGACTACTAATGGTATTGACCTATTGGAAACTAATGAGTACTATACTAGTATTGTGATTCATAAGATTATTTGACTGGATTAGTTTTTATTCTGTACTTGATGTTATTAGAATCAATTTACTTTCAAATTGGCTTAAGAGCGAGGGCCAAAATGCTTTGATTTGTTATATTTTTGAAACCACGATTATACCTTACTCAAATCCAACCACTAATTGGAATTAATTTATGACTATTCCAATTTTCATTTATTGTATGCTCTAATTTATTTAAGTTGCAACCACAAGAACTTGATAATTCTAACTATCGTTAAGTCCCAATTTAAATGATGAGATTAAAAGAGTATTTGAGTAAATTTATAAGCTTCTAGAGATATCTCATAAAATGTTTAAGAGTTCGTAAAATGGAAGAAAGTGATAGCAATTTTTTCTTATAAAGGAGCTTATAACCTTCTAAAATAAGATAGAAACTTATAAGTTCTTCCGGAAAAAGAAAAGAAATTAACTAATTTTTAAGATCTTAATATATGTTCCTTTAATTTTAATTATTTTAATTACAAAATTATCATTACTAACATCTTATAAGTCAAACATCTAATTTTATCATAACACTTCAATAACTTATTTTAAAAATAAGACATAACATCTTATAAGTTTCAAAAACATCTCATAAGATATAGGGAGATGTAGGAATATATAAGATCTTTTGCATAAGCTTAGCCAAACACCCTCAAAATGTGGCTATGGTATCACAAATTGAGTAGATTAAACATACAATAAATACTGCACTTGAGATTGGTATTTATATGTGAATTAATATGCATTAACCACATGGTGAAGATACCTGCGTGTAAGTCACAATGAACCACATGTATACAAGAAACTTTTGAGGAAAAATTTGTTATTTAGGAGTAGTAGCAGAGGTCAACAACCTAAGAGTTTGATGGCGATATGTCCAGCTGAGGCTGAGGTTCAACCTAAACCTCGGGCTGAGAAAATTCTGTAGCAGAGATTTCTGTCGGTAAAGGTTGGGAGGTTTCAGATACAGTGGGTGCAGAAGCTGCAATTATTTCAGGAGGCTTAAACTTGTTTATATAATAGCTAAGTGAAGGCCCTGAGTATTCGGCAGCCTGAATCACAAGTGGTGGATTCTTGCCAACTAGGAGAAGCACTGATGAAGCAGCAGCAACGGAGATTAGAGCAAGGCCGGCAACAATAGCCACTGTGTTCTCTGATCCATCGGCAGAGGAACCTGCTGCTCCAGAGCTGATTGCACTTTCTGCAACGTACACTGCAGGCTGAGCATGTGTAGAGAATTAGGTTATACATTTCACCATTTGAGAATACCATACTAACTCTAAATGGAATCTCAATGACTAAGGCAAAAGGGATAAAAATGGAGGCATACATTGAAACCAGAAAACAAAACAACAAGACAATTTTGTTAGAAGTGGATCAGCTTATTATCTCTACTACATTTTAGAAGAAAAATGTGCTAAACTTCCTGCATACTTCTTATTTTAGAAAGGGTAACACTAGCACAATAAAATTTCTGTTTATGCTTGGATTTCTTATTGCAATTCATGAAATACAGAAAGATCTACTTATTTGCCAACCTCGACAGAGTATATGTTTGTCTGTCCAGCTGTGTCTTTCTCTACATAGCCAGTCCAACCCCGGTTGCGCGGTGGAAATGTACCAACCACTCTTGTTTTTTCGCCAGCTAGCCATTCCATGCTTACTTTCCCAACCTGTTTCATTGTTAGCAATATATAAGATTCATTGCATGATGAGGCAGCAAGCTCATATTGCTGGTAAATTTTCTAAGCTACGAAGCATTCGTGGGAGGAATGTTTGGCTGATTAAACTTGCCTGCTCAACAACAGTTATCGAATTGTGGAATGAATTCTCACGTCCGGAGTTAGACACAATTTTAACCAGTATCTCCCACTGGACAGGAGTTTCTAAGATCCTCCACTTACATGTCAGCTTTGCTAATAAAATGCATTTTCATCAATCACCTTTTCCATTTTTTTAAGCAACAAAGATGAGGAAAAGAAAACTGCCCTCTTTTTAAGATGCTTTCACTAGCATGATTTTCATTTTCAAGCAATTCTTCTACATGTTCCAAAAATGCAGCTAATAAGAAAATAGAACAGTCTTCCAGTACATTTATGACCTTATCGACTCAGCTCTGAGCCATAGGAAAGAACAGGATAAGAAGGTTTTCATCAATTTAAGTATCTTACTTCTTTCTTGCTTGATGCTTTTGAGTCTTAATAAGAAACTCCGTAGTGAACCACCAATTCTGCAAATGTTCTAGTCCAAGTGATGGTTCATCCATCTATGTTAATTACCTCACCTTGAGGAAACCTCTTTCACTATCATACAACAGTAATCCCTCTGAGAGAAGTTTCAAGTAGAATCTATTTGGAAAATATGACCAACAGCAAATTAAGCAGACCAGGGCTAGTTATCTACCAGTATATTCAATATTCAGAACCTTCAGTGTTACCTAATTTCAGCTAGAAACCTTAGCAGACTAGTTCAGAACCTCCTAACTTCTTTCTCCTTTGTTTGTTCAACAAAACACCTAAAACCGAAGCAAATTTCAGTACCAGAACTCTAATCCAAGTACAGAACTAACGAAGCTGAGCACAAGTAACACCGGTGAGGTCACAAAACTCTAGAGATTTGGGTTCAAGTCCGACAAAACATTTGGGTGTTAGACCATTGTTATAGTAGTTTCTTTACAGTGAAATGGAGTATGATTTGTATTTGCACTAAATTTGCTTTTGATATGACATGTCGATGGGGACCAATGATGCAACAGTTTGCTCCCTAAAAAGAATATTGTTCAAGTATTGAGAACGAAAACAATTAGACAATGCAACAAATATCATTCTTTTATCAAATTCAACACATTTCCCTTTTGTTAGTATCAGTTCCCATTCTCAGATGATAACACATTCAATAATCCTGACCTAAGAACATCATAAAACAGAATATTACATCCAACAACAGCAAAGAAAGAAGAAAACGAAAATCTAATCAAAACCAGTTGCTTTGAAGGTGCAATCCCTCTTATGTCCTCAAACATCAGAATTTTTGGAAGCCCGGTTCTCATCTTTGTTCATTAATTCTTAGTAATATTCATACAGAACATTGTTCATATGCATATACTGTAGGCTTTTTGGTTCCGGCTATTTGGTCGTAGCACAAAATAACAAGAAATGGGAGTAAAAGAAAAATAACCTCTTTGTCAGGGGCACATTCCTCAGTGTTGCAATCATCAGAATTATCAGAAGAAGCCCTCACTTTGAAACCATAACGAACACTTTGCCTCTTTTTGGGCAGCTGGGACCTGCCAAGCAACCAGGCAGAAACGCTGCAGCTATTTCCTGATAGCGCAGAAGCCATCATATACAGTGAAAGTTGTTATATTGTTGGAGGAGATTACCTGTCTTGCACAAACTGGAACAGCGTCTTATTTTGTTGTTTGAGTTTGGAGTAAATAAGTTTGTTGGAAGAGAAAATCAAGTGGAGTAGGTTGATTTCGAGTTTGGAGTGAAAGATTTTTGGGGGGTGTGTGTGTGGAGGGATGGGATGGATGTCCAAAGGACCTAAGTTATGTGGTTGGTTTTGAATGGATGCTGAGGTGAGTTTGGCCGGTCTTAGTTTTAAATATTTGTTTGAACTTCGATTGCTGTAACAAATAATAATAAGGGAATTTCGCAATTTCAACTCCAATAATTTTTTTGGTCTTGACTCCCATAGTAAAATTTGTCTCTCCGTGAAACATAAATAAACATATCAAATTTTTTTTAAAATAATTTTTTTATTATTTTTAAATCATAAATAAACATACAACAATATTTTTCAATATAAATTTCATATTTCTCAACCCCACTCCCAAAATTTATTCTCTGAAACACATAATTTGTAAACAAATATTATCTTATTTATTGTAATATTTAGAACATTTGGCAGTTTAAATTATTATCATTTTTAATAATTTTTTATTTATTGCAACGATCACCCTAAGTTGATTAGCCATCCAAGATAACTCTTTTTTCCAATAAAAATTAATTAATCTAATTTATGATCCTATAATTTCACAACAAAGCAAGCAACGAATGGCTAATATGAAAAATTAATGTTAGAAAGTATACAGATTAATGCTCACATTTTTGGGTGCAACACAAACTCGCCTTTATTATTTAGATATTGGCTACTTTTATTTGTGGGCGTGATTTCTCGCATTCAATCCAAATCCACTTCCATTTGGACCTAATTTTGTAATTACTTGAGGATTGCAGTTAAAATTTTTATTCATTCGAAGGTAAATAAATTTAAATTAATTGTATATAATTTAACAATGTAAAATCGTGATTTTATTTAGATGTTAAGGGAAAATATTTCTTTCTTTCTTTCTTTCTTTTTTTAATTGTTTTCTCTCTTAAAGAAGAAAAAGAAAAGAGGAGGAGGAGAGGCAATGGTGGATTAAGAGGAGCAAATAATTCCTTCTTTAGGCTCTTACCTGACTATTTTCCTTTTCCTTTTTATCTCTAAATTCATTCTTTAAATTTTCTTTTCCTTTTTAAGTGCCCTATTTGTCCCACCCCCCAATTCTGTGTTAATTATTTATAATATAGTGAATATTGAATAGCACAAAAATTAATTTCCAAAATTTTTCGTTTTTGTTTTTGTTTACCTTCTTAAATTAATCTGAATCGATCTTTTGGTGCTGATCGACGGATATTTTAAGTAATTAAAGCCTTCTTTATTTGCAATTTTTGCCAAAATAAATTTTAAAAAAATGACTTAATTAATTTTGTTGTTTGGTGAATTAACAAAAAAATTGATTAGATACAACCATTAATCTTAAAATGCATAATATTCACGTTTTCCCATCTGTATAGATTTTTTAAGCAGGAAGAAGGTATTGGTTGAACATATAAACTTCTTAAAATATCTTATAAGAGGTCAGAGAGTATTTGGTAATTTTTTTTTAAAAAAGTACTTTTAAAATTTTAAAATAAGATATCATAATATTATAAGTTCTTTTAGAAAAATGTCAAGAGCTTCTAACTTATTTTCAAAATTTTAACAAACTTTTTTAATTGTTAACTTCTTTTAAGTTTCAAAATTTTATATTATTACTTCAACAACTTATTTTAAAAATAAGATTTAACATTTTATTAGCTCCAAAAACATATAAGATGTAAGAACTTTGGAAAAAAAACATTAAATTAAGATGGTGTTAGGCTAAATTTATTTAAAAGATCTTATAAGCTCTTACATCTTATAAGATGTTTTTGAAGCTTATAAGATGTTAGATTTTATTTTAAAAATAAGCTCTTTAAGTGTTTGGAAAAATAAGCTCTTAGAGCTTATAAGATAATTTTATGTTTGGTAAGAATGAGTGTTTATAAGCTCTTTCTAGTGCAAAAATGACCAAAAAGGACATAAAATTTTTGATGTTATGTAAATAGGTATTTACTTTTACAATAGTCTTATTCTATTATAAGTAGCAGATTTAAATATTGTTCAAAATACTCTATTAAACACAATTTTTAAATATTTGCCTATTTTTCTTACCTATTTTTTCTTATTTATTTTATAAAATATCAAAAATTGACATTAATATAGGAATTATGATGTATTAAAAAAATTATAAATGATAAATTTCTCATAAGTTTTATATAATTTATATCCATAATTTTTAATGAAAATGATATTAACATAAATAATATTCTTGTTTAACTATCATCATGTTCATCATCGAGTTATCTAATCCTTTTCTTTTTTCTTGTGCCATAGAAAAAGTAAATAAAGCATAAGAATTACTATTTAAATATTGTGATAGTTGTAAATCATTCCACCATCCACTACTTTAAATATATCTAAAAAATTTTACTCAACATATCTCAAAAGTAACATTGAAAGTTTAAAGTATTATAAAAGCTTCAAACACACTACTCATGAATTTACCAAAACAAAAAAGCCTTCAAATCCTATCAATAAAATTTTTAACCCCTTTTCAAGTAATTTCCATAGCAATCGAATCACGCAGTGCCGTCCAAAATTTGGATTTGACGCCACTCCTTTATTTCTTTTTCGTTGATTCTCCATTTAGGAATTTACTTATAAACAAGAGAGACACAAAAAAGATTGCCACATTGCCATATATATAATAAAAATTTAAAACTAAATCTAACGGTAGCTCAAATTTTAGTTGGCATAAGAGACGGAAGGAAGATCCATAGAGTTACCGAACATGATAGTAAGCATTAGACTGCCAAGATTAAATATCTATGTAAGATCAAGAAATTTTCAAGATAAACTTCCTCGCTAAAGGAAATTATGACTCAGCATTCCTTGAATAGAGGGTGAAGGGAATTTAATCACACAAAACTGCTAAACAATTGAACACAATGACACAACTGCCAATTAATAATACGGCAGAGCATACCAAACCAATGATAGAGATTGCTTCTGAATGCATAAATTTATTCAACAAAAACTTGTCTGTATGTACAATTCATTCCCACCACAAGGAGATACAGGAAAAGGAAGAAAAAACAAATCTTACAAAATGTTTCTAGCCTTGCGTATCTTGATGACTATTTAAAGAATCACTAGGTTCACTACTATCACCAGAAACAGTCTGATTATTTTCCCCATTTCTCCTCGCATCACTAGTTTCACTACTACCACCAGAAACAGTCTGATTATTTTCCCCATTTCTCCTGGCATAGCACAACTAAATGTAAAGCTCACCCAAATCTAACATATCACCTACAAGTGTGAATCTGGAAATCAATAGACGATAATTTTCTTCAGTATGGTCAACTGTTTTAACCAACTAACTGTTATGTATTGACTTTTTCACATTATTTTGCCTTGAATTTAATCCTTAAATGTCGATCAACAAAGAATTTGCATTCAACTAACAAAAAAATCATAGGCAAATGATTCCACAAAGGAAAGATCTAATTTCGTTTGATTTTTCTTTAAAAACTGTCTTAGATGTCCTAAGAAGAAAGGACCACGAATGGACCTCCCACGAGTCATCATCTGTTGGAAGATGCTATGTCATACGGCTAACCATATCACGTGCCATATCCACTCCGTAACTTATCATTAGAAGACAATTCTAACAGAAAATTCACATTTTGTACGCCAGAAATCTTCCCACCTCAAATTATTGGCCCAAATAACAGCTCAAACAACACAGCTGAAATGGCAAGCAATAAGACAAGTACCCACAAAACGAAGAAAAAAATTAGGACATTCTGATTTACTTGGAAGTCAGAGTAGATGCATTAAACTATATTCCCAAACCTCTGAACAATGCTATTTCTCAAAATTAGGCAGGAAACCATTGAAAAGTTCAAGAATGCAGATGGGACAAGACAAATTGAGAAACTAAGTTAGAGGGCATAGTTAAATTTCTTAGAATTTTCCTCTTACATAAGATAATTAAGGCTATCCAATCTACTCCAAGCCTCCAACATTGACAATAAATTAGAGAAAAATAGAGGAGTCTCATATATATATATATATATGCATCTACCTTTTACATTTGGGCTAGTGGGAACTAGGCTTATAAGCCCTTGGGTATTACACAATAAGGCATTATACTGCACTAACCTATTTTTTCAAATAATCGGGTATTATCATTCACCATGCCAAATATCTTAGCCTAATTAACCTTGTAAATATTAAGTGCAAAAAGCAACACTGCTTAAACTGATTTACTTCTTCACTGAACACAACAAACTTCTATTGAGTTAATTCCAAATGAATTCTTGAAACGCTACTCTTTTGACATAAAGATAAGCCAAGACTAGTTTTCATATATAACAATTCTCTATTGCTTCTTATTTATCTCTTGATGATCAGGTAAGCTTATAGACTTGAAAGCAAGCTGACATCAAGTCCATTAATATGCTCCAAACAAGCACATTCTAAAGATTAAACCCAAACTAAACCAAAAAGACTAATTTAGCAATTAAAATATAGGGAAAAAATAGCCAAAACCAATAGAAATATAAAAGGCAGCTCCATGGGACTGCAATAACAACAATAATAACAACCATCACCGTTCTCTAAACCAAACGTTTGTTCAGCAATAGAAATAGAAGGATGCAAAAACAAACCAGTCTCAACTAACTACAAGAGAAAAAAAATTGTTCTATTCTAGTCAAAACTAACATACGATGAGCATTCCTTGACTACTTCCAAGCATATCCTGCTGTTGAACTTGTTCCGACAACACCACCACAATACCATGAACTGATTAAACTAGCAAAAAATGTTATTAGATGCAGTAAATTAGAATATTATACAAAATAGAACAAAAATCATTTTGAATCTTGACAAAAATCAACCGTTTTGATTGATAATATAGTTTAAACCTTACCACTATTTTGAGAAATCACGATAGAGTGTTCGATTCCAGCATTATTTCGCTGAAGAAGTTGTAGAGAGAAGGCGCAAGTTTGTTGGTGCAGCAGTACAACATTGTGGCTAGAGAGAAATTTTTAGGGTTTGAACAATGAATTATGCGGAGGCTACATCAGAGATTTGAAAAAACAATAAGGGCAATTTTATCATTTTAAATGTTAAAATTATGGAGCTGATAAGATCTTAAAAAATAAAATTGGATATGCTTACTTTCTTTTTAGGAGCTTATAAGCTCCAAAACAGTTTATTGTATGGTTTTATAAGCTCCTAAAAAAAATTAACCAAACACTTTTGTAGAGCTTATAAGCTCTTTCACATCTTATAAGCTATTTAGAAGAGCTTATGAGCTTATCCAAACACCCTCTAACTTAGCCATTCACCCTCTTAATACTTGAAAGATACATAATCCAATCCATTAATAGATATGGTCGACTCCTATACTTAGCTTCTCATCAATTAGATATATGAAGTTTTCCTCATCTCTTTCGAACTCTCCCCTTCTTCCTCAACGCATTAAATATACTGGACGTCCATCACTTTATGTTCTCCATTCTATTATTCTCTATTTTATCTTCTATTTCAATTTAATATATAAATATATATCAAGTATATTTAATTTTCAATTAAATTATTTTTTTACAAAAATATTTAGTATATATATATATCATTTTTTTATAAAATAAAATAAATAAAAGATAATTTAGAGAAGAGGATCTAAACTATATGTCTACTTCGTTAATGACGTTAGCCTTGGCTACCACATAGCCTGATAGCCATTGTCATAGCATTTCGGTCTAGCTTGCTTTATATATTTGTGTGCAAATAAGAGCTGGTAGTATTGCATTGGAAGAGGAAAAGGGAGAGAAAGAGGAAAATCGAGCCCATTCGACGAGATTTTTTCAAGAGCTCACCAAGGAAGCATAAGGCTGGGCCAACCCATTACTGAAATGTTCCTGCATATTGATGTGGGAAAAAGCTGACCCAATGATGGCCCATTGTCACGCCCAAAATCAAATCATACAGTCTAGTCTTGAGGCTTGAAACTCAATCCTAAATAAAATATATCACTTGTCAAAAATCATTATCATAAATATAAAAAACTCCAACATTAACTCCAATATTCATAATAATTCAAATAATTCTAGAAACATAGAAACTCAAAATGCCCAATATTCTTTCCTCAACTAGAAAATCATTAAATTAGAAGAACTAGTTTGCCAACCTAGCAATAAAACTAAAGCTACTGTAAGGTCCTCATCACAAAAAGAAAACCTTCAGTCCAGTCCTCGTCAAAAATAGGATCTACCCCCAACTAGGACTACGAACTAAATATGTCAGAAGAAAGTTAAAGAAGAAAATGAGTGTGAGTAAAAGACTTAGTAAGCGCTGAGTGTATGAAATGTGAGTTCATTAATTAAAATCATTTGTATAGTGAAAATGTTCAAGAATTCGTACAGTGAAAATATTTGAGAAACAGATAAGTGGAATTCATAAAACAGTTTAGCAATAACAGTTAAGAAGCTTATAAATAGTCAAGCAGGAACAAGTTAAGAATTTTATAAACAATCAAGTAGTAACCAATCAAGAGTTTAATAAATAGTTTCCCCAGACCATCAACTTAAATACGATAATTAGGCAATGTTTGTTATAGCCAGTCAATCTCATGACTCCCATCGTAACAATCCTTTATTGCTCTAGGTAAGGTGCGACTTTACCAAAATAGTGCCCAAGCATCTCTGAGAATTCCTACGACCCACTTCGGCCACAAATGACTTCTATTGTGTGTCGGGGAGATTAAGCCATGGGGGCTTAGGGTTCAACCGGCTAGCCCACTATTTCCCAGTGATGACCTCACACACCCAGACCAAGTTGGATCCAACTAACAGTAACACTAGCAGTAGCAGTAATCAATTGATCTTCGAATTCAATTGCTAGTCTAGAAGCATCAAATAAAAACGTCATTAAAGCATATGTTTTCTTTTATCTAGAAATAAAATAAGAAAAATATTTATTTTTTTGTGCGCAATGGAATACATATATGGTGTAGTATATATTGAAAAGTAGTTTTAGCATGCATTATTATATCCTTCTGATTTTGAAAAATAATATCATATAATAACAATTATAAGTTGAGGCACTTACCTTCAAGATCGGTGCTAGAAGTTAATCCTATCTCAATGCTTATCAACTTAATTGGTTAGTCACCTTAGTAGGAGTATTAACATTTAAACCAAAGGCTATAACAAATGCTATAGATACTGCCTTTACGGCCTAGCACGCCCTTCTATCAAGCCGAATCAAACTCTTAGTCGTTAGAATTACTTGTGGTACCAAATCATGATAAGCTCTAGCACACAAACAACAAGCTGCCATTAATGCCGCATCTTACACATTAGCTACATTTACTTTCCCAAACAAACAATACCCTAAAACCCTCAAAACTGATTGCAATAACTCCCATGGCAGTGGAATTCTCCCATCCTTAGCCCCCAATTCTACTAAATTATCTTTCTTAATATCTAAATCCTTGACTCTTTAGACCACTTTTTCAATCTCATCATACCCAACCATGATATCATTTTCAAACTCACTATTTTCCTCATGCATTCCATTAATTTCAAGAAAATTCTTTGATTTTTGGCCAAAATTTGAGGTAGAGGGGCAATTTTGCCCAACCCAAACTATTACAAACTTACAAAAATCAAGCTTTGATCAAGTAAGCATTTGGGAGATCTACTTATAATAACAATTAAGAGCAACTCCAACAATACCTATGCACTTGGTGGATTTAACTGCTATCTACGGCTCCAAAGGATGTGACAAAACCCCAACCAAAGGTTTACTAGACTTCAAACTAGAGTTCAAAGATTTGCTAGGATTGGGGGGAGGACTGATAAAACATGGGCTGAGAGAGATTAGGAATAGAAATAATGGTGGCCTTGCCATTGCGTGCCTTAGTTTCAGATGAGTAGATAGCCAAGATGATGGCCTCGAAGCCACAGAGAAAGGTTAGAATGTTCGATATGGGGTGGTGGATACAGTAGAGATAGAAGGAGGACATAAATGAGAGGTATGATAGAACAAGAAAACAGAGGTTAAGGTCAGAGGATAGATAAGTAAAGTATTGTAAAGCCAGTAGCAGGGAGGGTTGTTGCTAAAGCTAGAGGAGAGAGAAGGTAGTGTGCTGGAGATAAAAGGGTAGACAACAGAGGAAGAAGAAGAGAGCGAGCGTGGCGGTTATAATTGAAAAGTGAAGAAAGAGGACGAGAAGAGAGAAGATGGTAAAGATGGCGTTAAGGAGTAATGTGGGTTTTATTTATTTAATTAATTTTTTTTATTTAAGAGGTGGTGTTGCGGCTACAAAATGGTGGTTGGGGTGGTGGAAGTGGTGGCATGTCAGGTGGTGGCGACATATGGAGTGTGAGATGGTGTTGGCTCTAAATTCATTTCATGATTTGAAGAATAAGAATTTGTATATTGAAATTAAGTGGTTAGAATTGAAGATTTATCTAGGATCAGACATTGAAGATTTATTCAGAATTTCTATTGTTTGCTCAATATAATTAGGATTTTTTTAAGGAATTATATACGTATGTAAGAAATTATTTAATTCAAATAGGACTCTAATAATAATTCTACTAGGACCATGGTCCAAGCCTAATACTAGTTTAAACTTTATCATCATCATCATCATCATCATCATCATCATCATCATCATTATTATTATTATTATTATTATTATTATTATTATTATTATTATTATTCTATATGATGTCAGTAATTTAAGACTCCTAGTAATATCATTAGACTAATCAAGTATAAATAATTTTTTTTAATCCCTTAATTAGTATGTCTATATATATATACATATAATTCTATATGATCCCAAAATGATAGTCATTGTTATTTAACTATGAGATAATTAAATGCTATTTTTTTTAATTTTTTAAGGAAATGGTATTTTATATTTTACTATTTCTTTAATTGTAATAATAAATAATATTAGATCAGGTAAAATAATCTATTTAATATGAAATAAAATTGTGGGTCATTACATTCCACCCCTCTTAAAAGAATTTATTCCCCAAATTCTAACCTAAGTTAGTGAAGAGTCCTGGTGATATTTGTGCATTTCCTCCTTATTTTTTCAAGTCAAATTTTCTATCTTATGGCATCTCCATAGTAGTAGGATACTCTTTGGTACATCACATTTGTATTCATAATCTAGGATTTGGACTAGTTGCCCTTCGCAGGTCAACTCATCTTGAGGTGACTAATTCTTATATTGTGTGATATGCTAAGGATCCTCTTGATACCTACATAATTGTGACACATAGAAGATATTATGTATTTTCATAAAGTTTGATAGGGAATAAGTCAACAAGCTACTACTTCGATCATTGCAAATCCTTTTTCGATTGATAATTTAGAAACTCCATATCGCCAACACTGAATTTTAAAAATCTTCTTCTATCATCTATCTAGCTCTAAATCATGAGTTGGATAGTTTTCTAGTATAATTTTGATTTCCTTTAGATATTGGAAAACTAAGAGAAAGAACTAAAATTTTTATATTAATATCGCAGTCCTAATAAGCCAACATTGATGTGTAAAATTGAGCCTTAGGTACCATTTTTAATCATAACTTTATTGAAACCCAATAGTCCATACATATCCTCAAAGTCCCATAATTTGTCTGTACAAGGAAACACTAATGTTCCCAAGGAGATGGACTTGGTCAAATAACTTATTTTCAATTAGTTCCTGCAAGTGTACATCAAGTTTTGCTTGTGCCATCATATATAATGCTTTAGATATTGGGATTTAATCTTGGAAGGACCTCAATGGGAGATTTCTTTTCATGATCTTGGTGTAGCAAAGTGAATTCCCTAGGTTAATAGGTAACTTCTCTTGTGATATACTTGTATCTTCCTTTCTAGAGACTCAATTGATGTGATTCTTGCAATATTGAAAAGCTAAGTGAGAGACCAAAAAGTTTCATGTTACACCTTTGTCCAAATAAGATAATATATCAAGGAATAAAATCAAATCCAAGATTCATAAATGTGATGAAATTCAAATCCAAGTCTAGGAAGTCTTTGATTTGACATGTTTTAGAACTCTAGCCATAACTTTCTCCATGTATGTTAGATGAAGGTAATTCAAATGGATGTAAACACCTAAGATACAACTCTTCAATTTATATGTTGACCATCTCACCCAAATTAAATCGAAATAAAGTCGTAGAAGACTTGAAACTATTTATTTTTGAAAATTCAAAATCCTGTATTTTTAGACTTGATATATCTTAGTATTTTGATCATAACTATCTCTATATAAATTGGATTGAGGTTATTTAAGGGAATTAGAAACATAATACATAGACCTAGAATTTGTATGCTTATCATTTTGATTAATTATATTAGGAAGAAGTAGTAAAGACGTCACTAATATCCATTTTTGAAAATCAAAGTCCTATACCTTTTGACTGGACATATCTTAGTATTTTGATGACAAGTTACTCTATATATTTCAAATTGAGGTGATTCAAGTGGCTATATACACCTAATGGATAGATACACAATTTTTGTGTTTAGAACCATTTCAGATTTGATCAATAACTATGAGAAAAATCCATTAGAAAGACTGGTCATGTAAAACTAGGATCCTACGGGAGCATTATCCTCTATGCCAAAATGTATCCCAACTTCTAATTTGACATGTTAAGTTCACCCAAAGTCCTAGTTGATTCATATCTCAAAATAGGGACCATAAAAATATTCAGGTACAATTATATATTTTTTTCTAGTGACTTAAATCTCCGAGAAGTCCTAAAAGTTTAATATATCTATTCCAAATGAAATGAATTTGCAAAGTTCATCCTCCTATAGGTTTATTGGTGTAAACCTTTCCTAATTGTAAATTGACTCTCTCATGCTTTCATCATAAGGGTAGCTATATGTAACATAAGGTTCAATCCTGTGCACTATGTTTACTGTACTTTGTTAACTTTCAAAAAGTCGTATGTATGTACACATCCATACCTTGTCATTTCCTATTGGAACCTTCAACCTTTAATGGTAGTATATTTAATGTATATAATAATATGTATGGGCCTGTACACCAAGTCTTACAATTCACATTCCATGGTGGTCTTCGCTCATGCTTCCTAAACAGATGCCACTCTTTGTAATAAGGATTCTTGCTTCTTCCCTTTCATTTTTCAAATCCTCCTCATTCTAGTAAAATAATTTTCTCATAAATCCAAACAAATTTCACTTATTGACCCAAGGGTTCCCCCTCCCCCAATATCATATGCCTATTTTAGATCCAAAATTGCAACCTAAGCTCACGAAACTAACCTTGACTGTCAAGGTGAAATATCTAAGTCATGAATTGACTTACATGGACTTTGACGCATGATCTTACCTAAATACATCTAGATAAGCAAAAAGAATATCAAAATACATTAAGGGGTCTTGAATGAAGATAGTCAAGAATTCACAATCAAAGGAAGAAAATTAATAAATTCTAGAACAATTGTAATCCTTGTCTCACAGTATGTCATTGATCCTATCATCAAGTATCGAAAGTGTTTGATCATATTAGCTAGCTAACCATATAAAATCCTTCACAATCCTCAATATCAAATGACATTTAATAAATCATTTCAATAATCAATTAGATCAATCCCTATGAGTTCTATCCCATATTTCACAATCCGAAGATCTTATCCCAACATAGTTTAAGTTAAAACCCATGCTATGATACCATTCTATCACACCCTAAAACCAAACCATATAGTTTAGTCTCAAGGCATGAAACTCAATCTCAAATAAAAATATAACACTTGTCAAAAATCATGATCATAAGTATAGAAAACTCCAACATTAACTCCAATATTCATAATAATTCAAATAATTCTAGAAATATAGAAACTCAAAATGCCCAATATTATTTCCTCAACTAGAAAATCATTAAACTAGAAGAACTAGTTTTCCAACCTAGCAATAAAACTAAAGCTACTGCAAGGTCCTTATCACAAAAAGAAAACCTTCGGTTCTAGTCCTCGTTAAAAATAAGATCCACCTACCTCACTAGAACTAGAATTTAGATCTGCCAGAAGGAAATAAAAAAAATGAGTGTAAGTAAAAGACTCAATGAGTGCTAAGCATGTGAAATGTGAGCTCATGAATAAAAATTATTTGTATAATAAAAATGTTCAAGAATTCATATTGTGAAATAATTTAAGAAAAATATAAGTGGAATTCATATTACAGTTTAGTGGTAACAATCAAGAAGCTCATAAATAGTCTAGCAAGAATAAGTCAAGAATTTTATAAAAGTCAAGCAGTAACCAGTCAAGAGTAGTTTTCCTAGACTATCAACTTAAATACGATAATTAGACAGTGTTTGTTATAGTAAATCTCATGACTCCTACCATAATAGCCCCTTGTCATTTTAGGCTAGGTGCGACTTTACCAAAATTCTTACGACCCATCTCAATCACAAACGGCTTTTGTTGTGCGTTGGAGGGATTAGACCATAGGGGCTTAAGGTTCAATTGGCTAGCTCCCTTCTACCCAATGAATACCCTCACATACCTAGACTAAGTTAGATCCAACTAACGGTAACAATAGTAGTAATTGTAATCAATTTATCATCAAATTTAATTGCTAGTCTAAACGCATTAAATAAAAAAGTCATCAAAGCATAGGTTTTCTTTTATCCAGAAATAAAACAAGAAAAATATTTATATTTTTGTGCATAGTAGAATACATATATGGTGTAGTGTATATTGAAAAGTGGTTTTAGCATGAGTTATTATACATATATTCTTCTAGTTTTGAAAAAAAATATCATATAATAGTTATAAGTTGAGGTACTCACCTTCAAGATTGGTGCTAGAAGTCAATCCTATCTCAGTGCCAATCAACTTAATTGGTGAGCTACCTTAGTGGGAGTATTGACATTTGAACTAGAGGCTATAGCAAATGCCATAGCTGCTACCTTTACTGCCTGGCGTACTTTCTTATCAAGCTAAATTAAACTCCTAGTCGCCAGAATTACTTGCAGTACCAAATCATCATATGCTCTAGCACATAAACAACAAATTGCCATTGATGCCACATCATACACATCATTTACATTCAATGGCCCAAACAAACAATACATTAAAACCCTCAAAACTGGCTGCAATAACTCCTATGGTAGCGGAATTCTCCTATCTTTAGCTCCTAATTCTACTAAATTAACATTCTCAATGTCTAGATCCTTAACTCTTTTGGCCATATGTTCAATCTTATTAGACCCAACCATGATATCATTTTCAAACCTATTGTTATCCTCACGCAATCTATTAATTTCAAGAAAATTATTTGATTTTTGGTCAAAATTCAATATACAAGGGCAATCCTGTTTGGCCCAAACTGTTACAAACTTACAAAAATCAAGCTTTGACCAAGTGGGCATCTAGGAGATCTGCTTATAATAACAATTGAGAGCAACTCCAACATTACCAAGTGTACTGAGTGGATTTAACTACCATCTATGGCTCCAAAGGAGGTGATAGAACCCCAACCAAAGGCTTACTAGATTTTGAACTAGAGTTTTAAGATTTACTGGAACTGTGGGTGAGTGATAGAGTGAAGGCTGAGAAAGATCAGGAATAGAAATAATGATAGGCTTGCCATTGCAGGCCTTGGTTTCATGTGAGTAGATGGACAAAAGGATGGCCTTGAAGCCATAGAGAAAGACTGGAATGTCTGATATGGGATTATAGATGTAGTGGAGATAGAAAAAAGAGATAAGGAGGAGGTATGATAGAACTTCAAAGTGGAGGCCAGGGTCAGAGCATAGATAAGTATCATAAAGCCAATGGCAGAGAGGGTCGTCACAAGAGCCGGAGGAAAGGGAGGATAGGGCAGTGGAGATAGAGGGGTAGATAGCAAAGGAAGGAGAAGAAAGTGAGCAGGGTGGTCAGAATCGAAAAGTAAAGAAAGAGGATGAGAAAAGAGAAGGCAGTAAAGATGGCGCTAGGGAGTAACTTGAGTTTTATTTATTTAATTAATTTTTTATTTAGGAGGTGGTGGTGTGGCTGGAGAACATTAGTTGGGGTGGCGAAGGTGGTGGCATGTCAAGTGGTAGCTATGGATAGAGTGTCAGATGGTGTTGACTCTAAATTCATTTCTTGATTTGAAGCTTAAAAATTTGTATATTGAAATTAAGACGTTGGAATTGAAGATTTACTAAGGATCAAATATTGAGGATTTATTCAAAATTTCTATTGTTTGCTCAATATAAATAGGATTTTTTTATTGGATTATATACGTAAGAAGTTATTGAATTCAAATATGACTCTAATAATAGTCCTAATAGGACTAGGGTCCAAGTCTAATACTAATTTTATTATTATTATTATTATTATTATTATTATTATTATTATTAATCATCTATACGATGTCAGTAATTCAAGACTCCTAGTACTATCATAAGACTACTAAAGTATAATTAATTTTTTTAATCCCTTAATTAGTATATCTATGTATGTATACATATAATTATATATGATCTCAAGATGATAGTCATCATTATTTGACTATGAAATAATTAGAAGCTATTTTTTTAATTTTATGAGGAAATGGTATTTTATATTTTACTATTTCTTTAATTGAAATAATAAATAATATTAGATCAAGTAAAATAATCAATTTAATATAAAATAAAATTGTGGGCCATTTCACCTATGTTCCATATGCTTTTCTCAACATAATGTCAAGGACTAATTAATGTGTATTCTAGAATGCATACACTTTTATAGAAATTCACCAGGTGTTTCCATTCCCTTCTCAACTCCATTATCTGAGTTTGTACCACTAGCTTAACATTCTAGATTACTACTATTGCTACTATTACTACTATATGCATTTGTCCATCCATCTTCTGTCCTTTGTACATAGAATTTTATGTTATAAAATACTTTTCAAGAGAAAAAATTCATGTTAATTTGGGTTTGAATTTTATTTATAAATAGTGAGTGAAATATTATTCTATCTATTAGTATACCTTTGCTACAAACACTAAAATAATTGTGAATATAAGGTGTTATGGAACTATTTTTTAGTGATTTTCATCTCCAGTCCCGATTAAGAGTTTGTAATTAACAAAATTTGTTAAGGCAATTCACCCCATGATACAATAAAATCATTAAATTCCGTAAACTCTAATTTTGAAGATTTCCTTAAAAACTACTTTATGATATCTATGAATATAATGATAGGAAATAGAGATTAAGAAAGTATTATTTGGACCTTGATTGGAAAAAAATTGCCCCCAATTAATCTTCTCACTCCTCAATAGTCAAATGCTCCTTATTACAGTCTTGCTGGCTACAAGAGTAATTTAATTTCAAATTATCCAACTTGATGTGCCAGCCTGTCACCCAAAAATTAATGGCATTTAGTTGATTAAAAACATGAAAATAGTGCATCCTATCATGTAAAGTTGTGATTCCAAATCTCATACCTACAGGTACTTTTTTTGGTTACTTTTTAGTGGCAATTATAATGTTCTATTCTATGATTGTATATAATTGGACAAATATTTCCTCCTAATTTTAAAATTACACATCCTTTTCTTATAGTTAAGCCCTTTCCAATGGTCAACTTACCAAAATTGATGGCATCACTAGAATTTTAATAAACCTTTTAGATTACCCTCACATATATTGATGAGATATAAAGCACAATCAAGAAAGAAAACAATCTAAAGTAGATAATTAGAGAGAATCATCGATACTGAGAAAAACTATTATGAGGGAGAGTAATAGAAAATAGTCTAAGAGAGTATTCAAATTAGGGAGATGTGATAGAAAGGAAGAGAAAAGACAATGAAAAGTGAGTTTTTGAGTAGGAAATTGCATGATATAGAAAGAAAAGAGTATATTTATCCTTCTAAAATATATGTTCTAAATGATGTTACATTTTTATGATTTTCTAAAAAGGTAAGTTTATCTTTTGATAAATTGATTTTGACCAAATTTCAACCGTCGAAGAGATATTTGTAATTTCGATATTAAGAGAGGGAGGGTTAATGTAGTTAACTATAGTAATAGACAATGTTACTAGTTACTAGTTTGACCAATTCGATTGGTTCGACCGCTATGACGTCATAATGACGTAATAGTTATATTTAATTTTATAAATATGTATAATATTTTAATATTAACAGAAAATAAAACTTCCAATGAATATAGAAAAAAATATTTATTTGGAAAATTTTCATTTCTAACTCATTTTTAAGTACATTCTTAAAAAGAAATCCTATTTCACAGCTAGTCAACTATAAATAAATAAAAAACGTGTCTAACATTAATTTAAGTAATCCTTCATTTTATACTTCAAATCCAAGCAAATATTAATTTTTTTACACTAAGTATTCAACATAATCTAAGAGAGATTAAATAAAATAAAATGATAAATAAACATAAGTATCCACATATAATTACTACTTTATTAGATTTCAAGAAAATAAATTCATATTTTAAAAAAATAAGTTTTGAAACATCTTGAACTCATAATTTCTGTTCTATTTTTTACATTTTTTATTTTTTAAAATTAGAAAATAAGTGAACCAGTAGTCAACCGATCGAACCATCACCAGTTGAACCAATTTTTTATTGGTTCGCACTAGTTCAAAAGCCACCGATTTTAGAGTTTGAACAAACCAAATTGGCTCCCGGTTAGCTATCTAACTAGTTTGATCGACTAATCTGATCCAATTTTCAAAACACTACTAAAGGGAGAAGACAATGTAAATTCCTTTATTTTTATTCTAGGCATCAAACAAAAAAAGTGATTTAAGGTTTTCTCCCCAACTTTGTTTCAAAGCATCCATTCTAATTAGGCTGGAAGCATATCTATTTTCCCATTTAATCAAATCCAATGCAGTTAGAAATAGATTACATCAGCATAAATTTTCATTAATTTTATTAATATCTCAACTACGAATCAATGTTATTTTATTTTACATCTTAACATATGTATTAGCTTACATTATGTTTGGTTTAAGAATCTTAAAAGGAGGAAAGAAAAATATTAAAGAAAAAAGTAAAATGAAAAAGAAATATATATATATATATATATCTCAAATTTGTTTGGTTGTTAAAAAAAAAATGAAGAAAGTAATCAAAAGAAGAGTTGCAAAGACAAGTTAGTAAGCTTTCCTTTTTGGCATATGTGCATTATAGTGGAGATATAAGCAAAATCACTATCAAGTACCACTTTCCTCTACCTTGTCTTTATAATCTTATTGATCCACTTCATGGTTTCAAGATTGGTTTGAAGATTGATTTGAAAAATAGATATCATCAAATTCACATGAGACCTAAAGATAAATGAAAGACAGCTTGCAAAACAAGAGATGATCTCTATAAATGGGTTAATCATGCCATTCAATCTTTACAATACCCCTTTTACTTTCATGGGGCTTATGAACCATATTTATAAACTTTACATTGAAAAATTTATTGTTGTTTATTTTGATAATATTCTTGTCAATAATTGTAGTCCAGAAGAACATTTGAATCACCTTCAACAAGTGTTCAAAGTGCTAAGAGAGCAAAAGTTATATGCAAACTTGAAGAAGTATTATTTCTTCTCAACAAGCCTAGTTTTCTTAGGCTGTGTTGTTCCTTTGGAAGGCATCAAGATGGACGAAAATAAAATTGAGACAATGCTAAGCTGGCCAACCCCTAAACCTATTCATGATATTTGAAATTTTCATGATTTTGCTTTTTTTTTATTGCAAGTTTATTAAGAATTTTAGTAATAATTGCATGTATCACTGAGTGCTTAAGCAATGGCAGCTTCAAGTTCAAATGTGTGAATTTGTGTTGTTCTTAACCAAGAAGGTAAGCCCATTACTTTCTTTAGTGAATGTTGAACACTGCTCACCGTAACTATTTTATTACGACAAGGAATTCTTTACTATTATTTATCCGTTAGATCATTGGTAGCATAATCTTTTACACTAGAAGTTTATTCTCTATTTGAATAATGCAGCATTAAAGTACTCAAAACACTCAAAAAAATAAATTCTCAACATGATAAGTGGGTTGAGTATTTACAAGCTTTTAATTTTGTCATCAAACATAAATCCTGTTTCTTAATAGTGTGGAAGATGCTCTTAGCTAAAGACACTCCTTACTATGCACTTTGCAAATAAAAGACATTAGGTTAGAAGTGCTCAAAGATCATCTATCTTTGACAAGACTTGGAAAGAATGCTTGAAGTGTCCATTTAAATATTTCTTGATTGATGATGGCTTTTTGTTTAAGATAAGTTGCAATATGTTCTAAGTTACTCCTTACAGCAAGTAATTAATTTTAAAACATATAATGAAAGTCTCACTGGACATTTTGGTAGAGATAAAAATCTTGTAACTTATTTTGAAAAACTTTTATTGGTCTAAGATAGAACGAGATGTCAAATATTACATTAAGAGTTGTAGAACTTGTCAATTGTTAAAAGTTATGAACAAAATACTAGTTTATATATGCCACTACTAGTTCCAACAATCTCTTGGGAAGATTAAGTGTGTATTTTGTAGTTAGTTTACCTTAAACTTAAAGGAATAAATATTCAATCATGTTAGTTATTGATTGATACTCCAAACGACACATTTTATTCCTTACACCAACATTTTTTATTCTACGCATATTGTTGATGTTTACTTTAAAAAAATTGTGAAACTTCATGGCATTCTAGAGCCCATTATATCTAACCGAGATTCAAAATTTATGAGTCATTTTTGGCATACACTTTGTAGGAAGCTTGGAATTAAACTTCAATTTAGTTCTTCCCATCACCCTCAATGGATGGACTAATGGAGGTTGTTACTATTAGTTTGGAAATCTTTTGAGAAATATGATTTGTAAAGATATTTATCAGTGAGATATAATTTTGGCTGAAGTTGAGTTTATTTGTATTGGTCTTTTAGCCAAACAACCGAAATAAGCTTTTTTAAGATAATGTGCGGCAACAATTCAATTACTCAATTGGATTTTAGCTCCACTTCCAATTACTCAATATTTTAGCTGTAGCAGAAAGAGTCATGCTACATATTTTGAGATGCTACATGAATAATTTCGATGAGAAATTTTCAAGTATAATAAGAAGTAGAAAAGAATGCTAATAAGCACAGAAAGCTAATAGTATTTAAGGAAGGTGACTTGGTCTAGATTCATCTTGTAGTCGTCATGGAAAATTGCAAACTATAGTTGATGGTCCTTCTAAAGTTCTACAAATAATGGGTGAGAATTGCCTCTAAAATTGAATTGCCAAGTGATTATGGAGTTTCAGTGACTTTCAACGTCGCATATCTTTCTCCTTACATTGAAAATGAACTTAATCTAGACTCAAGGGTCGGTCTTTTCAAATTGAGGTATGATACCAAAATAATTTAAGATGAATTATAAAATGATGAACAAGTTCTAATGGAAAGATTCACCATTTGTGTTAGAAAAATAATACGTAATGAAGTTGTATCAATCAATGCGTTTGGAACCAATTTTTAGGGTATTATGTCAATTTTTTAGTCAATTGCCCAAAATAAACTACTTTTATTGGGAGAAGAACTAGATAGTGAGCCATCATTTAAAAGCAACAGATGTGTAGCTTCTAATGAAATAAATAGGTCTTAGAAAATATTTTTCTACATAGAGTTATGTTGAAATTACTAAGGATTACCATATTGGTCTTATGATGTGACTGGTCTTGAGAATATCGAAAGGCCACTCAATTTTTTATCCATTTTTTTTCTCTTTACTTGGTTTCTTAATTGATGTTTAGTTTAGATTGTTATATATTTTCTTTAATATTTTCTAGTTAATGTTTTTCATTTTTCTAAGTCATGGTGATTATGTTTCACAATGGAGACCACCCTATGCTTGGAGGATTCCAAGCTTGGCTTAAATAAGGCTACCTATTGCAATTATTTCTACCAAAATATTTTGAAGAATACATTTCATATTTTAAGTGTTTAGCTTGTGTCTAAAAAGAAAAATATTCTTGTTCTTGTTCTTACACTAAACTCTTAGGTAGATTTTTTTTTTTTTGGGTGTCACAAGACTTGAGCTTACCTTTGTAGTCAGTTTCATCTTTATTAAAATTAGTCATTCTATTTTTCTGCTTTAAACTTTTAATCATCTTTTGTAAAGATAGAGATTGAACCTATTTTCAAAAATATACTCCTAAAAACAAATTTTAAATAATCTGTTTCAACATCAACCTAACAACTATTTCATTATTGATGGAAGATTCAGAAATTCAAAACTTATTCACTTAAGAAATTTTTCAATCTTTTTTTTTAAATAGCAATAGAATAGTGATTGACAAGGGATACTTCAATGAAGTCCAATCCTTCTAGTGTTGTCATGTGGCCCATTCCATGCTCTAACTCAATTTCAATTCCTTCATTTGCTTATTTTCTATTTCGGCTTTAATTATGAATGCTTCTTTTATGTTGATCTTTTAATCTACTAAGGATGTGACGAAAAGCGAGTTTCCCTTTTCAAAGTTTCTTCTTATGACATATTGACTCCTTTATTCATCGAGATAAAGAATGGATAACACCCCAACTCCAATAAGAATTTTTTTAAATAAGGGATTGATTTGGCCATCAGAGGAGAGAAACTTAAATAGCAGTAGTATGCCTGAAGATGAGTTTTTGTCCTTTTTTCTATTTATTTTCTATTTTTTTTAATGATCCTCATCTTCTTCATCTTTCACAACCATTATCTCTTGTACTAGCACTAGATACTGACACCACTAACACAACTAGTGACTAATGGGAGGCAATGATCACCATCAATAAAGCTAATATAACCAAATACAACTATAGTGGCTACTATCCAGATCTAGATCTAGCCACTTTTCGTGGTTTCCATGGCTATGGTTGTAGCAGCCGGGAGTACGTATAAATATGTTTGTATATGATATGATATTATATTATATATACATATTAAATATTCTATATACTATTTTTATAAAGTTATAACTTTGATTGAATTTGGAACTTTGGTTTATAAAAATATCCAATGATTGATAAATAAGAGTACAATGATCTTTTATATATAAAAAATCTTAAAAGCTCACAAAATTAAAATAGCGTACCTAGATGCACACATATATCAACGTATGCCAACTCCCTAAAAAGATATACATTGCATGATCTTGACAAATGAAGAATGTTTTTTTTTTTTTTTTGGTGTAGAGGTCTTTTTTTTTTTAACCATTTTAATTATCACAAGAGTCATATGAATTTTTCTTGCCAACTTCATAAGTTTATTGGCCCTTCTACATTGAGAGTAACTTGTGAATTGATTGAAAACTTGGGACAAGGTGGGAGATGCTCAATGGCATCTACTAAAATAATAGCGCAAAGGCATTGCATTAAAGTGTGCTGGCCATATAACTGAATTGCTGCTTTGGAACTATTTGATACTAAAGAAAAATTCCTACTTTATTACATTGGAGCTGCCCATGAACTAAACTAAAAACCTATTGAGTTCCTAATTTCATAACATTCCAACATCAACATGTAATTACGTTTAGTTGCTTTTTATCTACATCTTAAGTTAGTTTAATACAATTCAGCTTTTCTAATGAGTTTAATTCTTGATATGAAAATTTAGTTGATTGCTCTTTCCTAATGAGTTTAATGAGTATATTTGAACGATTCATTTTTTTTATTTTAAATTTTTAATTATTCACATTGAAAAGCATGGAAGACTATTTGTTTTAACAAAATATAGTTTATGCTTTGTTTGTTTTGGGTTTGCACGTCATTTCCTATTAATTGTACTCAAATTCCCTGCATCATTTTAGCTGAAGTGAAGTGAACTTCAAATAAATACATTTTATAATTTGGTTTTTTTGGTTTCATACTTCAATTAACTCAAATTGTACTCAAATTATCATCAAAATCGAAATGTACTTCAACAAAACATAATTTATACTTTGTTTCTTCTGAATTTGCACTTCTTTTCCTACGAATTATACTCAAATTTCCTGCATTGTTTCAGATGAATTAAAGTAAACTTCGAAGAAATACATTTTATACTTTATTTTTTCCATGGTTTGTACATCAATTAACTCAAATCATACTTAAATTGTCATTGGAATCGAAGTGTACTTTAACAAAATACATTTTATACTTTATTTGTTCTAAATTTGTACTTCACTTTCATCGAATTGTACTCAAATTTCCAATCTCGTTTCAATTGAATTAAAGTAAACTTCAAAGAAACACATTTTATACTTCATTTTTTCTTGGTTTGTACTTCAATTCCCTTAAATCACACTCAAATTGCCATTGGAATCAAAGTGTACTTCAACGAAACACATTTTGTACTTTGTTTGTTATGGGTTTGTGCTTCACTTTCTTCGAATTGTACTCAAATTCCATGCATCGTTTCAGTTGAATTGAAGTGAACTTAAAAGAACACATCTTATACTTTATTTTTTTGTGCTTTGTACTGCAATTAACTCAAATCGTACTCAAATTATCATTGGAATTGACGTATACTTCAACGAAATATATTTTATACTTTGTTTATTCCAAATTTGTACTTCACTTTCTTCGAATTGTACTTAAATTTCCTACATTGTTTCAATTGAATTAAAGTGAACTTCAAAGAAACACATTTTATACTTTATTTTTTCTGGGTTTGTACTTCAATTCCCTCAAATCGTACTTAAATTGTCATTAGAATGGAAGTGTACTTCAACAAAAAATATTTTATACTTTGTTTGTTACGGATATGTACTTTACTTCCTTCAAATTATACTCAAATTCCCTGCCTCATTTTAGTTGAATTGAAGTGAACTTCAAAGAAATACATTTTATATTTTGTTTTTTCTTAGTTTGTACTTAGATTAACTCAAATCGTTCTCAAATATTCATTAGAATTGAAGTGTACTTCAACAAAACACATTTTATACTTTATTTGTTCTGGGTTTGTTTTTCACTTCTTTCTAATTGTACTCAAATTTTCTTCCTCATTTCAATTAAATTGAAGTGAACTTCAAATAAACACATTTTATTCTTTATTTTTTCTTGGTATGTACTTCAATTAACTCAAATAGTACTCAAATTGTCATTGGAATCGAAGTGTACTTCAACGAAACACATTTTATACTTTATTTGTTCCAGGTTTGTACTTCACTTTCTTTGAATTATACTTAAATTTCCTACCTCGTTTCAGTTGAATCGAAGTGAACTTCAAAGAAAAACATTCTATTCTTTGTTTCTTCTTGGTTTGTACTTCAATTAACTAAAATCGTACTTAAATTGTCATTGGAATCGAAGTGTAGTTCAACAAAATATATTTTATACTTTGTTTGTTCTGGGTTTGTACTTTACTTCCTCTGAATTGTACTCTAATTCCCTATCTTGTTTCAGTTGAATTGAAGTAAATTTCAAAGAAATAATTTTTATAATTTGCTTTTTCATGGTTTGTACATAAATTAACTCAAATAGTACTCAAGTTGTCATTGGAATCGAAGTGTACTTCAACGAAATACATTTTATACTTTGTTTGTTCCGAGTTTGAACTTCACTTCCTTTGAATTGTATTCAATTCCCTGCCTCGTTTCGGTTGAATTGACGTGAACTTCAAAGAAACACAATTCATACACCTTTTTTTTCGTGGTTTGTACTTCAATGCCCTCAAATCGTACTCAAATTGTCATTGGAATCAAAGTGTATTTCAATGAAATACATTTTATACTTTGTTTGTTCTGAGTTTGTACATCACTTTCTTCAATTTGTACTCAAATGTTTTGCCTTGTTTTAGTTGAATTGAAGTGAATTTCAAAAAAACATATTTTATACACCTTTTTTTTCTTGGTTTGTACTTCATTGCCCTCAAATCATACTTAAATTGTCATTGAAATTGAAGTGTAAACTAAAATTGTAATTAAATTGTCATTGAAATTGAAGTGTACATCAATGAAACACATTTTGTACTTTGTTTGTTTTAGATTTGTACTTCACTTCCTTCGAATTGTACTCAAATTTCCTACCTCATTTTCGTTGAATTGAAGTGCACTTCAAAGAAACAAATTTTATACTTTATTTTTTCTTGGTTTGTACTCCAATTCCCTCAAGTTGTACTCAAATTGTCATCGGAATTGAAGTATAATTCAACAAAATACATTTTACACTTTGTTTTTTCCGAATTTGTACTTCACTTCGTTCAAATTGAACTCAAATTCCCTTCCTTGTTTTAGTTGAATTGAAGTGAACTTCAAAGTAACACATTTTATACTATATGTTTTCTTGGTTTGTACTTCAATTAACTCAATTCGTACCAAAATTTTAATTGGAATCGAAATATACTTCAACAAAACACATTTTAAACTTTGTTTGTTCTGGGTTTTTACTTCACTTCCTTCGAATTGTACACAAATTTCGTGCTTCATTTTAGTTGAATTGATGTGAATGTCAAAGAAATATATTTTATACATTATTTTTTCTTGGTTTGTACTTTAACTCAAGTTGTATACAAATTGTCATTAGAATCGAAGTATACTTCAACGAAATAGTTTTTAAACTTTGTTAGTTCTGGATTTGTACTCAATTGCTTTAAATTATACTCAAATTTCCTGCCTCATTTTAGTTGAGTTGAAGTGATCTTCAAAGAAATACTTTTTATATTTTGTTTGTTCCGGATTTCTACTTCACTTCCTTCAAATTGTACTCAAATTACCAACCTCATTTCAGTTGAATTGAAGTGAACTTAAAAAAACACAATTTATACACCATTTTTTCTTGGTTTGTACTTTAATGCCCTCAAATCATACCCAAATTGTAATTGGAATTAAAGTGTACTTCAACGAAATACATTTTATATTTTGTTCGTTCTTGGTTTGTACTTCACTTTCTACAAATTGTACTCAAATTTCATGCCTAGTTTAAGTTTAATTGAAGTGAACTTTAAAGGAACACATTTTTCACTTTGTTTTTCCTCGGTTTGTACTTTAATTAACTCAAATTGTACTCAAATTGTCAATGAAATTGAAGTGTATTTAAATGAAACACATTTTATACTTTGTTTATTCCACGTTTGTACTTCACTATTTTTGAATTGTACTAAAATATTTGGCCTTGTTTCAATTGAATTGAAGTGAACTTCATAGAAACACATTTTATACCCTATTTTTTTTGGTTTGTACTTCAATGCCCTCAAATCATACTTAAATTGTCATTGGAATAGAAATGTACTTCAATGAAACACATTTTATACTTTGTTTGTTTTGAGTTTGTACTTCTCTTCCTTCGAATTCTTCCCAAATTCCTTATCTTATTTCAGTTGAATTGAATTGAACTTCAAAGATGCACATCTTATACTTTGATTTTTCTTTATTTGTACTTCAATTCCCCTAAATTGTACTCAAATTGGCTTTGGAATCAAAGTGTATTTCAACGAAAAACATGTTATATTTTGTTTGTTCTGTGTTTTTGCTTCTCTTATTTTGAATTGTACTCAAATTTCCTACCTCATTCAGATGAAATAAAGTGAACTTCAAATAAACACATTTTATGCACTATTTTTTCTAGGTTTGTACTTCAATGCCCTCAAATCGTACTCAAATTGTCATTAGAATTGAAGTGTACTTCAACGAAACACATTTTATACTTCATTTGTTTTGGGATTATGCCTCACTTCCTTCGAAATGTACTCAAATTCCCTACCTCATTTCTATTGAATAAAGTGAACTTCAACGAAACACATTTTATACTTTATTTTTTTCTTGGTTTGTACTTCAATTAAATAAAATCGCACGCAAATTGTCACTGGAATCAAAGTATACTTCAACGAAATACATTTTATACGTTGTTTGTTCTGGGTTTGTACTTCACTTTATTCGAATTGTACTTAAATTTTGTATCTCATTTAGCCTTAATTGAAGTGGACTTAAAAGAAATACATTTTACACTTTGTTTTTCTTGGTTTGTACTTTAATTCACTCAAATTGTACTCAAACTATCATTGGAATCGAAGTGTACTTCAATGAAACACATTTTATACTTTATTTGTTCTGGGTTTGTACTTCACTTCCTTCGAATTGCACTCAAATTCCTTGCCTCGTTTCAATTGAATTGAAATGAACTTCGAATAAACATATTTTATACTTTGTTTTTTCTATGTTTGTACTTCAATTCTTGCAAATCGTACTCAAATTATCATTGGTATCAAAGTATATATCGACGTAACACATTTTATACTTTGTTTGTTCCGGGTTTGTACTTCACTTTATTCAAATTTTACTCAAATGTTTTGCCTCGTTTTTGTTGAATTGAAGTGAACTTCAAAAAAACATATTTTATACACCATTTTTTCTTTGTTTGTGCTTCAATTCCCTCAAATCGTACTCAAATTGTCATTGGAATTGAAGTGTACTTCAATGAAACACATTTCATACTTCGTTTGATCTGAGTTTGTACTTCACTTCCTTCAAATTGTAATCAAATGCCCTGCCTCATTTTAGTTAAATTGTAGTGAACTTCAAAGAAACACATTTTTATACTTTATTTTTTCATGGTTTGTATTTCAAATCCCTCAAATTGTAGTCCAATTGTCATTGAAATCGATGAGTACTTCAACGAAACACATTTTATAACTCGTTTGTTCTGAGTTTTTACTTCACTTCCTTCGAATTGTACTAAAATTCCCTACCTCGTTTCAGTTAAATTGTAGTGAACTTCAAAAAAATACATTTTATACTCTATTTTTTCTTGGTTTGTACTTCATTTTTCTCAAATCGTACTCAAATTGTCATTGGAATTGAAGTGCACTTCAATGAAACACATTTTATACTTTGTTTGTTCTGGGTTTACACTTCACTTCTTTCAAATTGTACTCAAATTTCGTACATTATTTCAGTTCAATTGAAGTGAACTTCAAAGATATACATTTTACACTTTATTTTTTCTTGGTTTGTACTTTAATTAACTCAAAATGTATTCAAATTATCATTAGAATCGAAGTGTACTTCAACGAAACACAGTTTATACTTTGTTTGTTCAGGATATGTACTCAATTCCTTCAAATTGTACTCAAATTCTCTACCTCATTTCAATTTAATTGAAGTGAACTTCAAAGAAACACTTTTTATACTTCGTTTTTTTTTTTTTGGTTTGTATTTCAATTCCCTCAAATTGTACTTAAAATGTCATTGGGATCGAACAGTATTTCAATGAAACACAATTTGTACTTTATTTGTTTCAAGTTTGTACTTCACTTTCATCGAATTGTGCTCAAATTTCCTGCTTTGTTTTAGGTGAATGGATGTGAACTTCTAAGAAACACAATTCATACACCTTTTTTTTTAGTTTGTACTTCAATGCCCTCAAATTGTACTCAAATTGTGATTGGAATCGAAGTGTAGTTTAACAAAATACATTTTATACTTTGTTTGTTCTGGGTTTGTACTTCACTTCTTTCAAATCGTACTCAAATTCCCTACCTCGTTTCTGTTGAATTAAAGTGAACTTTAAAGAAACACATTTTATATTTTGTTTTTTCTTTATTTGTACTTCAATTCACTCAAATCGTACTCAAATTATCTATGGAGTCGAAGTGCATTCCAACGAAACACATTTTATATCTTATTTGTTCCGGGTTTGTATTTCACCTACTATGAATTGTACTCAAATTTCTTAACTCATTTCAGCTAAATTGAAGTGAATTTCAGAGAAACACATTTCATACTTCATTTTTTCTTGGTTTGTGCTTCATTGCCCACAAATTATACTCAAATTGTCACTGGAATCGAAGTGTACTACAACGAAACACATTTTATACTTTATTTGTTTTGGGTTTGTATTTCAATTGCTTCGAATTGTACTCAAATTCCCTAACTCGATTCAATTGAATTGAATTTAACTTTAAAGAAATACATTTTATACTTTGTTTGTTCCGGAATTGTACTTCACTTCCTTGGAATTGTACTCAAATTTCCTATCCCGTTTCAATTGAAGTGAAGTGAACTTTAAAGAAACACATTTTATACTTTATTTCTTCTTTGTTTGTACTTTAATTCTTCAAATCGTACCCAAATTTTCATTGGATTGAAGTGCATTTCAATGAAATAATTTTATACTTTATTTGTTCTGAGTTTGTACTTCACTTCATTTGAATTGTACTCTAATTTCCTCCCTCGTTTTAGTTAAATTGAAGTGAATTTCAAATAAACACATTTTATACACCATGTTTTCTTAATTTGTACTTCAATGCCCTCAAATGGTTCTCAAATTGTCATTGGAATTGAAGTGTACATCAATGAAACACATTTAAGCTTCGTTTGTTCCGAATTTGTACTTCATTTCCTTCGAATTGTACTCAAATTCCCTACTTCATTTCTATTGAATTGAAGTGAACCTCAAAGAAACACATTTTATATTTTATTTTGTCAGTTTGTACTTCAATTAACTCAAATCGTACAAAAATTGTAATTGGAATCAAAATGTACATCATTAAAATGCATTTTACACTTTGTTTTTTTTGGATTTGTACTTCCATTCCTTCGAATTTTACTCAAATTTTCTGCGTCGTTTCAGTTTATTTGAAGTAAAAGTCAAAGAAATATATTTTACACTTTATTTTCTCTTAGTTTGCATTTCAATGCCCTAAAATCGTACTCAAATTGATGTTGAAAGCGAAGTGTACTTCAACGAAACACATTTTATACTTTGTTTGTTCTAGGTTTGTACATCACATCCAACAAATTGTAATCAAATTCCCTGTCTCGTTTCAATTGAATTGAAGACAACTTCAAAGAAACACATTTTATACTCTATTTTTTTTGTACTTCGATGGCCTCAAATTTTCTCAAATTGTCATTGGAATCAAAGTGTACTTCAACGAAACATGTTTTATACTTTGTTTGTTCCGAGTTTGTACTTCATTTTCTTCAAATTGTACATAAATTTCCTTCCTTGTTTTCAGTTGAATAGAAGTGAACTTCAAACAAACACATTTTATACATCATTTTTTCTTAGTTTGTACTTCAATGCCCAGAAATCGTACTCAAATTGTCGATGGAATTGAAATATACTTCAATGAGACACATTATATACTTTATTTATTTCGGGTTTGTACTTCACTTCCTTCGAATTATACTCAAATTCCCAGCCTCATTTTTATTGAATTGAAGTGAACTTCAAAGACACACATTTTATACTTTACTTTTTCTAGGTTTGTACTTCAATTAACTCAAATCGTACTCAAATTGTCAATGAAATCAAAGTGTACTTCAACGAAACACATTTTATACTTCATTTCCTCTGAATTTGTACTTTACTTCCTTCAAATTGTACTCAAATTCTCTACCTTGATTCAATTATATTGAAGTGAACATCAAAGAAACACATTTTATACTCTATTTTTCCATGGTTTGTACTTCAATTCCCTCAAATCATACTCAAATTATCATTGAAATCAAAGTGTACTTCAACAAAATACATTTTATACTTTATTTTTTCCAAATTTTTACTTCACTTCCATCGAATTGAAATCAAATTTCTTGCCTCGCTTCAATTGAATTGAAGTGAACTTCAAAGAAACACATTTTATACTTTGTTTTTTCTTGGTCTGTTCTTCAATTAACTGAAATCATACACAAATTGTAATTGGAATTGATGTGTACTTCAACAAAACACATTTTATACTTTATTTGTTTTGGGTTTGTACTTCAGTTCCTTCTAATTTTACTCAAATTTTTGCCTTGTTTTAGTTGAATTGAAGTGAACTGCAAAAAAATACATTTTATACACCTTTTTTCTTGGTTTGTACTTCAATGCCCTCAAATCATACTCAAATTGTCATTGGAATTGAAGTGTGCTTCAACGAAACACATTTTATACTTCGTTTGTTTTAAGTTTGTACTTTACTTCATTCAAATTGTACTCAAATTTCTTGCCTCATTTCAATTAAATTGAAGTGAACTTCAAATAAACACATTTTATACTTTGCTTTTTCTTGGTTTGTACTTCAAATCCCTCAAATCATAGTCAAATTGTCATTGAAATCGATGTGTACTTCAATAAAATATATTTTATACTTTGTTTGTTCTAGATTTAGACTTCACTTCCTTTGAATTGAACTCAAATTCCCTACCTCGTTTTAGTTGAGATGAAGTGAATTTCAAAGAAACACATTTTATACTTTGTTTTTTCTGGGTTTGCACTTCACTTCTTTCGAATTGTACTCAAATTTCGTGCCTTGCTTCAGTTCAATTGAAATGAACTTCAAAGAAATACACTTTACACTTTGTTTTTTCTTGGTTTGTACTTTAGTTAACTCAAAATGCATTCAAATAGTCATTAGAATCAAGATGTACTTGAATGAAACAAATTTTATACTTTGTTTGTCCTAGATTTGTACTCAATTTCTTCAAATTATACTCAAATTCTCTACCTCGTTTCAATTCAATTGAAGTGAACTTTAAAGAAACACATTTTATACTTTGTTTTTTCTTGGTTTACAGTTCAATTCCCTCAAATCGTACTTAAAATGTCATTAGGATCGAACTGTATTTCAACGAAACATAATTTATACTTTATTTGTTTTGGATTTGTACTTCACTTCTTTCAAATTAAACTCAAATTTATTGCCTTGTTTTAGTTGAAGTGAAGTGAACTTCAAAGAAATACAATTCATACACCTTTTTTTTCTTGGTTTGTACTTCAATGTCCTCAAATCGTACTCAAATTGTAATTGGAATCAAAGTATACTTCAACGAAACACATTTTATACTTTGATTGTTCTGGGTTTGTACATCACTTTCTTTAAATGGTATTCAAATTTCGTGCCTCATTTTAGTTAAAGTGAAGTGAACTTTAAAGAAATACATTTTACATTTTATTTTTTCTTGGTTTGCACTTTAATTAACTTAAATTGTACTCAAATTGTCACTGGAATTGGAGTGTACTTAAACAAAATACATTTTAAACTTTGTTTGTTCTGAGTTTGTAATTCACTTCCTTCGAATTGTACTCAAATTTTATACCTCGTTCAGTTGAATTGAAGTGAACTTGAAGGAAACACATTTTATACTCTATTATTTTTTGTTTGTACTTCAATGCCCTTAAATCGTACTCAAATTGTCATTGGAATCGAAGTAATGTTCAAAGAAACACATTTTATACTTTGTTTGTTATAGATTTGTACTCAATTCCTTTGAATTGTACTCAAATTCGCTATCTCGTTTTGGTTGAAGTGAAGTGAACTTCAAATAAACACATTTTGTACTTTATTTTTTCTTTGCATGTACTTCAATTCCCTAAATTCATACTCAAATTGTCATTAGAATCAAAGTGTATTTCGACGAAACACATTTTATACTTTGTTTGTCCCGGGTTTGTACTTCGCGTCCTTTGAATCATACTCTAATTTCCTCCCTCATTTTAGCTGAATTGAAGTGTACTTCAAAGAAACACATTTTATATACTATTTGTTCTTAGTTTGTACTTCAATGCCCTCAAATCTTACTCAAATTGTCATTGGAATTAAAGCTTCCTTCAACGAAAGACATTTTATATTTCATTTGTTCCGAGTTCATACTTCACTTGCTTTGAATTGTACTCAAATTCCCTGCTTCATTTCTACTGAATTGAAGTGAACTTCAAAGAAACAAATTTAATATTTTTTTTTCGCGGTTTGTACTTCTATTAACTCAATTCGTACTGAAATTATCTTAGGAATCAAAGTGTATTTCAATGAAACACATTTTATACTTTGTTTGTTCTGGATTTGTACTTTAATTCGTTCAAATTATACTCAAATTCCCTGCATTGTTTCAATTTAATTGAAGTTAACTTTAAAGAAACACATTTCGTACTCAGTTTTTTCTTGCTTTGTACTTCAATCAACTTAAATCGTACTCAAATTACCATTGAAATCAAAGTGCACTTCAACAAAAAATATTTTACACTTTGTTTGTTCTAAATTTGTACTTCACTTCCTTTGAATTGTACTCAAATTTCCTGCCTCATTTCAATTGAATTATAGTGAACTTCAAAGAAACACGTTTTATACTATGGTCTTTTTGGTTTATCCTTCAACGGCCTCAAATCGTACCCAAATCTTCATTGGAATTGAAGTGTACTTCAATGACACACATTTTATACTTTGTTTGTTTTGGGTTTGTATTTCACTTTCTTTGAATTGTACTCGTATTCCCTACCTTGTTTCAGTTGAATTGAAGTGAACTTCAAATAAACACATTTTATACGCTATTTTTCCTTGGTTTGTATTTCTATTCCCTCAAATCGTACTCAAATTGTTATTGGAATCGATATGTACTTCAACGAAATACATTTTACACATTGTTTGTTCTAGATTTGTACTCAATTCCTTTGAATTGTACTCAAATTTTCTATCTCGTTTCAATTGAATTGAAGTGAACATCAAAGAAACATATTTTGTACTTTATTTTTTCTTTGTTTGTACTTTAATTCCCCCAAGTCATACTCAAATTGTCATTGAAATTGAATTGTACTTCAACAAAATACATTTTATACATTATTTGTTCTGGGTATGTACTTCAATTCCTTTGAATTGTACTTAAATTTCCTACCTCGTTTTAGTTGAAGTAAAGTGAAATTCAAAGAAACACATTTTATACACCATTTTTTCTTGGTTTGTACTTCAATGCTCTGAAATCGTACTTAAATTGTCATTGGAATTGAAGTGTACTTCAATGAGACACATTATATACTTTGTTTGTTTTGAGTTTGTACTTCACTTCCTTCGAATTGTACTCAAATTCCCTACCTTATTTCTGTTGAAATGAAGTGAACTTCAAAAAAACACATTTTATACTTTATTTTTTCTTGGTTTGTATTTCATTAAACTTAAATCTTACTCAAATTGTCATAGGAATCAAAGTATACTTTAACAAAACACAATTTATATTTTATTTGTTCTGGGTTTATATTTCACTTCATTCAATTCGTACTCAAATTCCCTGCCTCATTTCTATTGAATTAAAGTGAACTTCAAAGAAACACATTTCATATTATGTTTTTTCTTTGTTTGTACTTCAATTCACTCAAATCGTACTCAAATGTTCTATGGAATCGAAGTGTATTTCAACGAAACACATTTTATACCTTATTTGTTCCCGGTTTGTATTTCACCTACTATGAATTGTACTCAAATTTCTTACCTTATTTCGGTTGAAATGAAGTTAACTTTAGAGAAACACATTTCATAATTCATTTTTTCTTGGTTTGTGCTTCATTGCCCACAAATTATACTCAAATTGTCATTGGAATCGAGGTGTACTACAACAAAATACATTTTATATTTTGTTTGTTTTAAGTTTGTACTTCAATTTCTTTGAATTATACTCAAATTCCCTACATCGTTTCAATTGAATCGAATTTAACTTTAAAGAAACACATTTTATGCTCTGCGTTTTCTCAATTTGTACTTCAATTAACCCAAATCGTGCTCAAATTATTATTGAAATCGAAGTGTAGTTCAACAAAACACATTT
Source organism: Jacaranda copaia (assembly GCA_014898725.1). NCBI lineage: Eukaryota > Viridiplantae > Streptophyta > Magnoliopsida > Lamiales > Bignoniaceae > Jacaranda > Jacaranda copaia. Next base: position 48,583 of record JACGDI010005476.1, on the reverse strand, counting down.
TATACTTTGTTTGTTCTGAATTTATGCTTCACTTCCTACAAATTGTACTCAAATTTCCTTTCTCATTTCAATTGAATTGATGTGAACTTCAAAGAAACACATTTTATACTTTGTTTTTTTTTGTTTGTATTTTGATTCCCTTAAATCGTACTTAAATTATCATTGGAATCGAAACACTTTTCAATGAAAAAATTTTTATACTTTGTTTATTCTGGGTTTGTGCTTCACTTCGTTCGAATTGTACTCTAATTTCCTCTATCGTTTCAGTTAAATTGAAGTGAATTACAAAGATACACACTTTATACACCGATTTTCTTGGTTTGTACTTTATTGCCCTCAAATGGTTCTCAAATTGTCATTGGAATTGAAGTGTAAATCAACAAAACACATTTTAAGCTTCAGTTGTTCCGAATTTGTACTTCATTTCCTTCGAATAGTACTGAAATTCCCTGCTTCATTTCTATTGAATTGAAGTAAATTTAAAAAAAACACATTTTATATTTTGTATTTTGTTAGTTTGTACAACAATTAACTTAAATTGTACAAAAATTGTAATTAGAATCGAAATGTACTTCATCAAAATACATTTTACATTTTTTTTCTGCGTTTGTACTTCACTTCCTTTGAATTGTACTCAAATTTTGTGCCTCGTTTTAGTTTATTTGAAGTAAAATTCAAAGAAAAACATTTTAGACTTTATTTTCTCTTAGTTTGTACTTTAATGCCCTCAAATCGTACTCAAATTGTTATTGAAATCAAAGTGTACTTCAACGAAACACATTTTATACTTTATTTGTTCTAGGTTTGTGCATCACATCCCTTGAGTTGTATACAAATTCCTTGTCTTGTTTCAATTGAATTGAATTGAACTTTAAAGAAACACATTTTATACTCTATTTTTTTCGTTTGTACTATGATGGCCTCAAATTATTCTCAAATAGTCATTGGTATCGAAGTGTACTTCAACGAAACATGTTTTATACTTTGTTGTTTTGAGTTTGTACTTCACTTCCTTTGAATTGTACAGAAATTCCCTATATTTTTTTCAGTTGAATAGAAGTGAACTTCAAAGAAACACATTTTATACTCTGTTTTTCCATGGTTTGTACTTCAACTCTTGCAAATCATACCTAAATTATCATTGGAATTGAAGTGTACTTCAACAAAATATATTTTATACTTTATTTTTTTCGAATTTGTACTTCACTTCCATCGAATTCAAATCAAATTTCCTGCCTCGTTTCAGTTGAAGTGAAGTGAACTTCAAATAAACACATTTTATACCTTATTTTTTCTTGGTTTGTTCTTCAATTAACCAAAATCGTACACAAATGGTAATTGAAATTGATGTGTACTTCAACGAAATACATTTTATACTTTGTTTGTTCTGGGATTTTACTTCACTTCCTTCAAATTGTACTAAAATTTCGTTTTTCTTGTTTCAGTTGAATTGAAGTAAACATTAAAGAAACACATTTTATACTCTCTTTTTTCTTGGTTTGTACTTCAATTTCCTTAAATCGTACTCAAATTGTCATTGGAATTAAAGTGTACTTCAATAAAATACATTTTATACTTTATTTGTTCCGTATTTGTACTTCACATCCATCGAATTTAACTTAAATTCCTTGTTTTGTTTCAGTTGAATTGAAATGAACTTCAAAGAAACACATTTTATACTTTGTTTTCTTCCTAGTATGTTCTTCAATTAATTGAAATTGTACATAAATTTTAACTGAAATTGATGTGTACTTCAATGAAATACATTTTATACTTTATTTAATCTGGGTTTCTACTTCATTTCCTACAAATTGTACTCAAATTTTGTTCCTCATTTCAGTTGAATTGAAGTGAACTTCAATGAAATACATTTTACACTTTCTTTTTTCTTAGTTTGTACTTTACTTAACTCATATTGTACTCAAATTATAATTAGAATTGAAGCGTACTTCAGCTAAACACATTTTATACTTAGTTTGTTCTGGGTTTACACTTCACTTCCTTCGAATTGCACTCAAATTTCCTACCTTGTTTCAGTTGAAATGAAGTGAGCTTCAAAATAACACATTTTATACTCTGGTTTTTCATAGTTTGTACTTCAATTCCCTCAAATCATACTTAAATTGTCAATGAAATCAAACTGTACTTCAATGAAATACATTTCATACTTTGTTTGTTTTGGGTTTGTACTACACTTCCTTCAAATTGTACTTAAATTTCCTACCTCGTTTGAGTTGAAGTGAAGTGAACTTCCAAGAAACACATTTTATACTTTTTTTTTTGTTAGAACTTCAATTCTCTCAAATTGTACTCAAATTATCATTGGAATCGAAGTGTATTTTAATGAAACACATTTTATACTTTGTTAGCTCCGGGTTTGTACTTCACTTCTTTCAAATTGTACTCTAATTTCCTGCCACATTTAAGTTGAATTTATGTGAGCTTCAATGAAGCACAATTTATTCACCATTTTTTCTTGGTTTGTACTTCAATGCCCTCAAATCGTACTCAAATTGTCATTGGAATTGAAGTGTACTTCAATGAAACACATTTTATACATTGTTTGTTCTGGTTTTGTAAATCACTTCATTTGAATTATACTCAAATTTCACACCTCATTTCAGTTGAATTTATGTCAACTTCAATGAAATACATTTTACAGTTTATTTTTTCTTGGTTTGCACTTTAATGTCCTCAAATCATACTCAAATTACCATTGGAATTGGAGTGTACTTCAACAAAACACATTTTATACTTTGTTTGTTCTGGATTTGTACTTCACTTCCATTGAATTGAAATCAAATTTCTTGGCCCGTTTCAGTTGAATTGAAATGAACTTCAAATAAACACATTTTATACTTTATTTTTTCTTGGTTTGTATTTCAATTCCCTCAAATTAAACGCAAATTGTTATTGGAATTGAAATGTACTTCAACGAAACACATTTTATACTTTGTTTGTTTCGGATTTGTACTTCACTTCCTTCGAACTGTACTGAAATTTTGTTTTTCTCGTTTCAGTTGAATTGAAGTGAACTTCAAAGAAACACATTTTATACTCTGTTTTTCCTTGATTTGTACTTCAATTTCCTCAAATCATACTCAAATTGTCATTGGAATAGAAGTGTACTTCAACAAAATACATTTTTTACATTTTTGTTTCGTATTTGTACTTCACTTCCATCGAATTGAACTCAAATTCCCTGCCTCATTTCAGTTGAACTAAAGTAAACTTCAAAGAAACACATTTTATACTTTGTTTTTTCTTGGTTTGTTCTTTAATTAACTGAAATAGTACACAAATTGTAATTGGAATTGATGCATACTTCAACAAAATACATTTTATATTTTGTTTGTTTTGGGTTTACACTTCAGTTCCTTCAAATTTTATTCAAACTTCATTCCTCATTTTAGCTAAATTGAAGTGTACTTCAATGAAACACATTTTACACTTTGTTTTTTTTGTTTGTACTTCAATTCCCTCAATTCGTACTCAAACTATCATTGGAATTAAAGTGTATTTCAACAAAAGACAATTTATACTTTATTCGCTCCTGATTTGTACTCATTTCCTCCAAATTGTATTCAAATTCCCTACCTCATTTCTATCGAATTAAGGTGAACTTCAAAGAAACACAATTCATACACTGTTTTTTCTTGGTTTGTACTTCAATTCCCTCATATCAAACTCAAACTATCATTGGAATTGGAGTGAACTTCAACGAAATACATGTCATATATTGTTTGTTCTAGATTTGTACTCCACTTCACTCAAATTGTTCCCAAATTCACTACCTCATTTTAGTTGAAGTGAAGTGAACTTCAAATAAACATATTTTATAATTTTTTTTCTTTATTTGTACATCAATTCCCTCAAATCGTACTTAAATTATCATTAGAATTGAAGTGTATTCAATGTAACACATTTTATAGTTTGTTTGTTCCGGGTTTGTACCTCACTTCCTTCAAAATGCACTCTAATTTCCTACATCGTTTCAGTTAAATTGAAGTGAACTTCAAAAAAATACAATTTATAAATCATTTTTTCTGAGTTTGTACTTTACTTCCTTCGAATTATACTTAAATTTCCTGCCTCATTTCAGTTAAATTGTAGTGAACTTCAAAGAAACACATTTTATACTCTATTTTTTCTTGGTTTATACTTCATTTACCTCAAATTGTACTAAAACACATTTTAGACTTTGTTTGTTCTAGGTTTGCACTTCACTTCTTTCGAATTGTACTCAAATTTCGTGCCTCATTTCAGTTCAATTGAAGAGAACTTTGAAGAAATATATTTTACACTTTATTTTTTCTTGGTTTGTACTTTAATTGACTTAAAATGTATTCAAATTGTCATTAGAATCAAAGTGTACCTCAATGAAACACAGTTTATACTTTGTCTGCTTTAGATTTGTACTCAATTCTATCAAATTGTACTCAAATTTTCTACCTCGTTTCAATTTAATTAAAGTGAACTTCAATGAAACACTTTTTACACTTTTTTTTCTTGGTTTGTACTTTAATACCCTCAAATTGTACTTAAAATGTCATTGGGATCGAACAATATTTCAATGAAACATAATTTATACTTTATTTGTTCTGGGTTTATACTCACCTCCTTGGAATTATACACAAATTGCTTGCCTCGTTTCAGTTGAATTGAAGTGAACTTCACAAAAACACAATTCATACACCTTTTTTTTTGTTTGTATTTTAATGCCCTCAAATCGTACTTAAATCGTAATTGGAATCAAAGTGTACTTCAACGAAACACATTTTATACTTTGTTTGTTCTAGGTTTGTACTTCATTTTCTTTAAATTGTACTCAAATTTCATGCCTCGTTTCAAATGAATTGAAGTAAAATTTAATGAAATACATTTACATTTTGTTTTTTCTCGATTTGTACTTCTATTAACTCAAATAGTATTGAAATTATCCTAGGAATCGAAGTATATTTCAATGAAACACATTTTATACTTTGTTTATTTTGGATTTTTACTTCAACTCCTTCGAATTGTACTCAAATTCGCTGCATAGTTTCAATTGAATCGGAGTTAACTTTAAAGAAACACATTTTATACTCAATTTTTTCTTGGTATGTATTTCAATTAACTCAAGTCGTACTTAAATTATCATTGGAATCAAATTTTACTTCAACACAAAAAATTTTACAATTTGTTTGTTCTAGATTTGTATTTCACTTTTTTCGAATTGTACTCAAATTTTCTGTCTCGTTTCAATAGAAGTGAACTTCAAAGAAACACATTTTATACAATATTTTTTTTAGTTTATACTTCAATGGCCTCAAATCGTACTCAAATTTTCATCGAAATCGAAATGTAAATGACACACATTTTATACTTTGTTTGTACCAGGTTTGTACTTCACTTTCTTCAAATTGTACTCAAATTCCCTAATTTGTTTTAGTTGAATTGAAGTCAACTTCAAAGAAACATATTTTATACCCTGTTTTCTCTTGGTTTGTATTTCAATTCTCTCAAATCGTACTCAAATTGTCATTGGAATCGATATGTACTCTAACGAAACACATTTTATACATTGTTTATTCCAGATTTGTACTTAATTCTTTTGAATTGTACTCAAATTTCCTACCTCGTTTCAATTGAATTGAAGTAAACTTCAAAGAAACATATTTTGTACTTTATTTTCTCTTTGTTTATACTTTAACTGCCTCAAATCATACTCAAATTATCATTGAAATCGAAGTGTACTTCAATGAAACACATTTTATACATTGTTTGTTCCAGGTTTTTACTTCACTTTCTTTGAATTGTACGCAAATTTCTTGCCTCGTTTCAATTGAATTGAAGTGAAATTCAAAGAAACACATTTTATACCCCATTTTTTCTTAGTTTGTACTTCAATGCCCTCAAATCATACTCAAATTGTCATTGGAATTGAAGTATACTTCAACGAGACACATTATATACTTTGTCTGTTCTGAGTTTGTACTTCACTTCCTTCGAATTGTGCTCAAATCCCCTGCCTTATTTCTATTGAAGTGAACTTCAAAAAAACACCTTTTGTCCTTTATTTTTTCTTGGTTTGTATTCCAATTAACTTAAATCTTACTCAAATTGTCATAGGAATCAAAGTGTACTTCAGCAAAACACAATTTATACTTTATTTTTTCTGGGTTTGTACTTCATTTCCTTGGAATCGTACTCAAATCCCTTGCCTCGTTTCTGTTGAATTAAGTGAACTTCAAATAAACACATTTTATATTTTGTTTTTTCTTTGTTTGTACTTCAATTTCCTCAAATCGTACTCAAATTGTCTATGGAATCGAAGTGTATTTCAACAAAATACATTCTATACTTTGTTTGTTTGAGGTTTGTACTTCACTTCCTTTGAATTGTACATAAATTTCCTATGTTGTTTTAGTTGAATTAAAGTAAGCTTCAAAGAAACATAATTTACACCATTTTTTCTAGATTCATACTTCAATGCCCTCAAATCGTACACAAATTGTTGTTGGAGTCGAACTGTACTTTAACGAAACACATTTTATACTTCATTTCTTCTAAGTTTGTACTTAAATTTCTTCAAATTGTACTCAAATTTCCTACCTCGTTTCAGTTAAATTGAAGTGAACTTAAAAGAAACACATTTTACACTTTATTTGCTCCAGATTTGCACTTCACTTTCTTCGAATTGTACTCAAATTCCCTGCTTCATTTCTATTGAATTGAGATGAACATCAAAGAAACACAATTCATACACCATTTTTTCTTGGTTTATACTTCAATTTCCTCAAATCAAACTCAAATTGTCATTGGAATCAATATGTACTTTAATGAAACACATTTTATACATTGTTTGTTCCAAATTTGTACACAATTCCTTTAAATTGTACTCAAATTTCCTGCCTCGTTTCAATTGAGTGGAAGAAAACTTCAAAGAAACACATTTTGTACTCTTTTTTCTCTTTGTTTGTGCTTTAATTCCCTCAAATCATACTCAAATGGTCATTGGAATCGAAGTGTACTTCAACGAAACACATTTTATACATTGTTTGTTCTGAGTTTGTACTTCACCTTCTTTAAATTGTACACAAATTTCCTGCCTCATTTCAATTGAATTGAAATGAAATTTAAAGAAACACATTTTATATACCATTTTTTCTTAGTTTGTACTTCAATGCCCTCAAATCGTACTCAAATTGTCATTGGAATTGAAGTATACTTCAACGAGATACATTATATACTTTGTCTGTTCTGGATTTGTACTTCACTTGCTTCAAATTGTACTCAAATTCCCTACCTTATTTCTACTGAATTGAAGTGAACTTCAAAGAAACACATTTTATACTTTATTTTTTCTTGGTTTGTACTTCAATGCCCTCAATTCGTAGTTAAATTGTCACTGGAATTGAAGTGTACTTCAACAAAACACAATTTATACTTTGTTTGTTCTGAGTTTGTACTTCACTTCCTTCGAATCGTACTCAAATTTCCTGCCTTGTTTTTGTTCAATTAAAGTAAACTTCAAGGAAACACGTTTTATACTTTATTTTTTCTTTGTTTGTACTTCAATTCCCTTAAATGGTACTCAAATTGTCTATGGAGTTGAAATGTAATTCAATGAAATACATTTTATACCTTATTTGTTCCGAGTTTGTATTCCACCTACTACAAATTGTACTCAAATTTCCTACCTTATTTCAGTTGAATTGAAATGAACTTTAGAGAAACACATTTTATACTTCATTTTTTCTTTGTTTGTGCCTCATTGCCCTCAAATTATACTCAAATTGTCATTGAAATCGAAGTGTATTTCAACGAAACACACTTTATACTTTATTTGTTTTGGGTTTGTACTTTAATTCCTTTGAATTGTACTTAAATTCCCTACCTCGATTCAATTGAATCGAATTTAACTTTAAGGAAACACATTTTATAAGCCGTTTTTGTCGGTTTGTACTTCAATTAACTCAAATCGTACTCAAATTATTATTGAAATTGAAGTGTAATTCAACAAAACACACTTTATACTTTGTTTGTTTTGGATTTGTTACTTCCTTCGAATTGTACTCAAATTGCCAATCTTGTTTCAATTGAATTGAAGTGAACTCCAAAGAAATAGATTTTATACTTTATTTTTTTTGTTTGTAATTCGATTCCCACAAATTGTACTCAAATTGTCATTGGAATCGAAGAGCATTTCAACAAAATAATTTTTACACTTTGTTTGTTCTGGGTTTGTTTTCACTTCATTCGAATTGTACTCTAATTTCCTCCCTCATTTTAGTTGAATTGAAGTGAATTTCAAAAAAACACATTTTATACACCATTTTTTTCTTGGTTTTTACATCAATGCCCTTAAATGGTTCTCAAATTATCATTGGAATTGAAGTATACATCAACGAAACACATTTTAAGCTTCGTTTGTCCCGAGTTTGTATTTCATTTCCTTCAAATTGAACTCAAATTCCCTGCCTCATTTCTGTTGAATTAAAGTGAACTTCAAAGAAACACATTTTATACTTTGTATTTTCTTTGTTTGTACTTCAATTCCCTCAAATTGTACTCAAATAGTCTATGGAATCGAAGTGTATTTCAATGAAACACTTCTTATTCCTTAATTGTTCTGGGTTTCATTTCACCTACTACGAATTGCACTCAAATTTCCTGCCCCGCTTTAGTTGAATTGAAATGAACTTCAGAGAAATACATTTTTTGCTTCATTTTTTCTTGGTTTGTGCTTCATTGCCCTCAAATTATACTCAAATTGTCATTGGAATCGAAGTGTATTTCAACGAAATACCCTTTATACTTTATTTGTTTTGGGTTTGTACTTTAATTTCTTCAAATTGTACTCAAATTTCCTACCTTAGTTCAATTGAATCGAATTTTACTTTAAGGAAAAAAATTAACACTTTCTCAATTTTTACTTTAATTATCTCAAATCGTACACAAATTATTATTGAAATCGAAGTGCAATTCAACAAAATACATTTTATACTTTGTTTGTTCCCGATTTCTACTTCACTTCCTTCGAAGCGTACTCAAATTCCCTATCTTGTTTCAATTGAATTGATGTGAACGTCAAAAAAACACATTTTATACTTTGTTTGTACTTCGATACCCTCAAATTGTACTCAAATTGTCATTGGAATCGAAGTACATTTCAACAAAATAATTTTTATACTTTTTTTGTTCTAGATTTGTACTTCACTTCATTCGAATTGTACTCTAATTTCTTCCCTCGTTTCAGTTGAATTGAAGTGCATTTCAAAGAAACACATTTAATACACCATTTTTTCTTGGTTTGTACATCAATGCCCTTAAATGGTTATTGGAATTGAAGTATACATCAACGAAACACATTTTAAGCTTCGTTTGTTTCGAGTTTGCACTTCATTTCTTTCGAATTGTACTCAAATTCCCTGCCTCATTTCTATTGAAGTGAAGTGAACTTTAAAGAAACACACTTTATACTTTGTTTTTTATTTCTTTGTACTTCAATTCCCTCAAATTGTACTCAAATTATCTATAGAATCGAAGTGTATTTTAATGAAACACGTTTCATACCTTAATTGTTTTGGGTTTGCATTTCACCTACTACGAATTGCACTCAAATTTCTTGCCTCGCTTCAGTTGAATTGAAATGAACTTCAGCGAAACACATTTTTTGCTTCATTTTTTCTTGGTTTGTGCTTCATTGACCTCAAATTATACTCAAATTTTCATTGAAATTAAAGTGCATTTCAACGAAATACACTTTATACTTTTTTTATTTTGGGTTTGTACTTCAATTCCTTCGAATTGCACTCAAATTTCCTACCTCAGTTCAATTGAATCAAATTTAACTTTGAATAAAAATGTTTTATACTTTGTTTTTTCTTGGTTTGTACTTTAATTAACTCAAATTGTACTCAAATTATTATTGAAATCGAAGTGTAATTCAACAAAATACATTTTACACTTTGTTTGTTCCAGATTTCTACTTCACTTCTTTCGAATTGTACTCAAATTCCCTATCTTGTTTCAATTGAATTGATGTGAACTTCAAAGAAACACATTTTATACTTTGTTTGTACTTTGATTCCCTCAAATTGTACTCAAATTGTCACTGGAATTGAAGTGCATTTCAACGAAATAATTTTTATACTTTGTTTGTTCTGGGTTTGTATTTCACTTCGTTAGAATTGTACTCTAATTTTCTCCCTCATTTTAGTTGAATTGAAGTGAATTTCAAAAAAACACATTTTATACACCATTGTTTCTTAGTTTATACTTCAATGCCCTCAAATGGTTCTCAAATTGTCATTGGAATTGAAGTGTACATCAATGAAACACATTTTAAGCTTCATTTTTTCTGAGTTTGTACTTCATTTCCTTCGATTTGTACTCAAATTCCCTACCTCATTTTGTTGAATTCAAGTGAACTTAAAAGAAGCACATTTTATATTTTTTTTTGTTGGTTTGCACTTCAATTAACTCAAATCGTACAAAAATTGTAATTGGAATCAAAATGTACATCATCAAAATACATTTTACAGTTTGTTTTTTCTGGGTTTGTGCTTCAATTCCTTTGAATTGTTCTCAAATTTTCTACCTCGTTTCAATTTATTTGAAGTAAAATTCAAAGAAATACATTTTACACTTTGTTTTCTCTTAGTTTGTACTTCAATGCCGTCAAATTGTACTCAAATTGTCATTATAAGCAAAGTGTACTTTATCAAAACTCATTTTATACATTATTTATTCTAGGTTTGTACATCACGTCTTACAAATTGTACTCAAATTTCCTATCTTGTTTCAATTGAAGTGAAGTGAACTTCAAAAAAAATATATTTTATACTCTATTTTTTTTTTGTACTTCAATGGCCTCAAATTGTTCTCAAATTGTCATTGCAATCAAAACGTACTTCAACAAAACGTGTTTTATACTTTTTTGGTTACTATTTTGTACGTCACTTCCTTTAAAATTATATGCAAATTTCCTACCTCGTTTTTAGTTGAATAGAAGTGAACTTCAAAAAAATACATTTTATACATCATTGTTTCTTAGTTTGTACTTCAATGCCCTCAAATCGTACTCAAATTATCATTGGAATTGAAGATACTTCAATGAGACACATTATATACTTTATTTATTTTGGGTATGTACTTCACTTCCTTTGAATTGTACTCAAATTCCCAGCCTCATTTTTATTAAAGTGAAGTGAACTTCAATGATACACATTTTATACTTCATTTTTCTTGGTTTGTACTTCAATTAACTCAAATCATACACAAATTGTCATTGAAATTGAAGTGCACTTCAATGAAACACATTTTATAATTTGTTTCCTCTGCGTTTGTACTTCACTTCTGTTAAATTGTACTCAAATTCTCTGCCTTGTTTCAGTTAAACTGAAGTGAACATCAAAGAAACACATTTTATATTCTATTTTTACATGGTTTGTACTTCAATTCCCTCAAATCATACTCAAATTATCATTGGAATCGAAGTGTACTTCAACAGAATACATTTTATATTTTATTTTTTCCAAATTTGTACTTCATTTCCATCGAGTAGATATCAAATTCCTTGCTTCAGTTTAGTTGAATTGAAGTGAACTTCAAATAAACACATTTTATATTTTGTTTTTTCTCAGTTTGTACTTCTATTAACTCAAATCGTATTGAAATTATCCTAGGAATCGAAGTGTATTTTAACAAAACACATTTTATACATTATTTGTTCTAGAATTATACTTCAATTCCTTCGAATTGAAGTCAAATTCCCTGCATTGTTTCAATTGAATTAAAGTTAATTTTAAAGAAACACATTTTATTCTCAATTTTTTCTTGGTTTATACTTCAATTAAGTCAAATCATACTCAAATTACCATTGGAATCGAAGTGTACTCCAACGAAAAACATTTTACACTTTGTTTGTTCAAAATTTGTACTTCACTTCCTTTGAATTGTGCTCAAATTTCCTGCCTCGTTTCAATTTAATTGAAGTGAACTTCAAAGTAGCACCTTTTATACTATGTTTTTTTTTGGTTTATACTTCAATGGCCTCAAATCGTACCCAAATTTTCATTGGAATCGAAGTGTACTTCAATGACACATATTTTATACTTTGTTTGTTCCGGGTTTGTACTCACTTCCTTCGAATTGTACTTATATTCGCTACCTCATTTCAGTTGAATTGAAGTGAACTTCAAAGAAACACATTTTATACTCTGTTTCTTCTTGGTTTGTATGTCTATTCCCTCAAATCATACTCAAAATGTTATTGGAATCGATATGTACTTCAATGAAACATATTTTATAAATTGTTTGCTCTGGATTTGTATTCAATTCCTTTGAATTGTACTCAAATTTCCTACCTCATTTCAATTGAATTGAAGTGAACTTTAAAGAAATATATTTTGTACTTATTTTTCTTTGTTTGTACTTTAATTCCCTTAAATCATACCCAAATTGTCATTAGAATCGAAGTGTACTTCAACGAAACACATTTTATATAATGTTTGTTCTAGGTTTGTACTTCACTTCCCTTGAATTGTACTCAAATATCCTGCCCCATTTTAATTGAAGTGAAGTGAAATTCAAAGAAACACATTTTATACACCATTTTTTCTTGGTTTGTTCTTCAATGCATTCAAATCGTATTCAAATTGTCATTGGAATTGAAGTGTACTTCAACGAGATACATTATATACTTTGTTTGTGATGGGTTTGTACTTGACTTCCTTTGAATTGTACTCAAATTCTCTACTTTATTTCTGTTGAATTGAAGTGAACTTCAAAGAAACACATTTTATACTTTATTTGTTTGTTGTTTGTACTTCGATTCCCTTAAATCATACTCAAATTGTCATTGGAATCGAAGTACATTTCAACGAAATAATTTTTATACTTTGTTTATTCTGGTTTGTACTTCACTTCAATCGAATTGTACTCTAATTTCTTCCCTTGTTTTAATTGAATTGAAGTGAATTTCAAAGAAACACATTTTATACTTTATTTTTTCTTTGTTTGTACTTCAATTCCCTCAAATCGTACTCAAATTGTATATGGAATCTAATTGTATTTCAATGAAACATATTTTATACCTTATTTGTTCAGGATTTGTGTTTCACCTACTACAAATTGTACTTAAATTTCCTGTCTCGTTTCAGTTGAATTGAAATAAATTTTAGAGAAACACATTTTATACTTCATTTTTTCATTCTGTGTGCTTCATTGCCATCAAATTATACTCAAATTATCATTGGAATCGAAGTGTATTTCAACAAAACACACTTTATACTTTGTTTGTTTTGGGTTTGTACTTCAATTCCTTCGAATTGTACTCAAATTTCCTACCTTGATTCAATTGAATCAAATTTAACTTTAAGAAAACACATTTTATACTCCATTTTTTCTTGGTTTGTACTTCAATTAACTTAAATCGTACTCAAATTATTATTGAAATTGAAGTGCAATTCAACAAAACACATTTTACACTTTGTTTGTTCTAGATTTGTACTTCACTTTCTTCGAATTGTACTCAAATTGCCTATTTTGTTTCAATTGAATTGAAGTGAACTTCAAAAAAACACATTTTATACTTTATTTTTTTCTTTGTTTGTACTTTGATTCCCTCAAATCGTACTCAAATTGTCAATGAAATCAAAGTGTATTACAACGAAATAATTTTTATACTTTATTTGTTCTGGGTTTGTACTTCACTTCATTCGAATTGTACTCTATTTCTTCCCTTGTTTCAGTTGAATTGAAGTGAATTTCAAAGAAACACATTTTGTTTGCCATTTTTTCTTGGTTTGTACTTCAATGCCCTCAAATGGTTCTCAAATTGTCATTTGAATTGAAGTATTCATCAATGAAACACATTTCAAGCTTCGTTTGTTTTAAGTTTGTACTTCATTTCCTTCGAATTGTACGTAAATTCCCTGCCTCATTTCTGTTGAATTGAAGTGAACTTCAAAGAAACACATTTTATACTTTGTGTTTTCTTTGTTTGTACTTCAATTCCCTCAAACCGTGCTCAAATTATCTATGGAATTGAAGTGTATTTCAATGAAACACATTTTATACCTTATTTGTTCTGGCTTTGTATTTCACCTACTACAAATTATACTCAAATTTCTTGCCTTGTTTCAATTGAATTGAAATGAACTTTAGAGAAACACATTTTATACTTCATTTTTTCTTGGTTTGTGCTTCATTGCCTTCAAATTATACTCAAATTGTCATTTAAATCGAAGTGTATTTCAACGAAATACACTTTATACTTTGTTTATTTTGGGTTTGTACTTCAATTCCTTTGAATTGTACTCAAATTCCCTACCTCGGTTCAATTGAATCAAATTTAACTTTAAAGAAACACATTTTATACTCTATTTTGTACTTAAATTAACTCAAATCATTATTGAAATCGAAGTGTAATTCAATAAAGCACATTTTACACTTTGTTTGTTCCAGATTTGTACTTCACTTTCTTCAAATTGTACTCAAATTCCCTATCTCATTTCAATTGAATTGAAGTGAACTTGAAAGAAGCACATTTTATGCTTTGCATCTTCTTTGTTTGTAAAATAATTTTTATACTTTGTTTGTTCTGGGTTTGTACTTCACTTCGTTCAAATTGTACTTTAATTTCCTCCCTCGTTTTAGTTGAATTGAAGTGAATTTCAAAGAAACACATTTTATACACCATTTTTTCTTGGTTTGTACTTTAATGCCCTCAAATGGTTCTCAAATTGTCATTGGAATTGAAGTGTATATTAACGAAACACATTTTAAGCTTCATTTGTTTTGAGTTTGTATTTCATTTCCTTCAAATTGTACTGAAATTCCTTGCCTTATTTATGTTGAAGTGAAAAGAACTTTGAAGAAACATATTTTATATTTTGTTTTTTGTCGGTTTGTACTTCAATTAACTTAAATTGTACAAAAATTGTAATTGGAATCAAAATGTACATCACAAAATACATTTTACATTTTATTTTTTCTGGGTTTGTACTTCAATTCCTTCGAATTATTCTCAAATTTCCTACCACATTTCAATTTATTTGAAGTAAAATTCAAAGAAATACATTTTACACTTTATTTTCTCTTTGTTTGTACTTCAATGCCATCAAATCGTACTCAAATTATCATTGGAAGTGAACTGTACTTCAATGAAACGCATTTTATACTTTGTTTGTTCTAGGTTTGTACATCACGTCCTACAAATTATACTCAAATTCCCTGTTTCGTTTCAATTGAATCGAAGTGAACTTCAAAGAAACAAATTTTATACTCTATTTTTTTGTACTTTGATTGCTTCAAATTGTTCTTAAATTGTCATTGCAATCGAAGTGTACTTCAATGAAACATGTTTTATACTTTGTTTGTTCTGAGTTTGTACTTCACTTTCTTCGAATTGTACACAAATTTCCTACCTTATTTTCAGTTGAATAGAAGTGAACTTCAAAGAAACACATTTTATACATCATTTTTTCTTAGTTTGCACTTCAATGTCCTCAAATCATAATCAAATTGTCATTGGAATTGAAGTACACTTCAATGAGACACATTATATACTTTATTTGTTTTGGGTTTGTACTTTGCTTCCTTCGAATTATACTCAAATTCCCGACCTCATTTTTATTGAATTGAAGTGAACTTCAAAGACACACATTTTATACTTCATTTTTTCTTGTTTTGTACTTCAATTAACTCAAGTCGTACTCAAATTGTCATTGAAATTGAAGTGTGCTTCAACGAAACACATTTGATAATTTGTTTCCTCCAAGTTTGTACTTCACTTTCATTAAATTGTACTCAAATTCTCTGCCTTGTTTCAGTTAAATTGAAATGAACATCAAAGAAACACATTTTATGCTCTATTTTTCTATGGTTTATACTTCAATTCCCCCAAATCATTCTCAAATTATCATTGGAATCAAAGTGTACTTCAACAAAATACATTTTATACTTTGTTTTTTTTCCGAATTTGTACTTCACTTCCATCGAATTGATATCAAATTCCCTGCCTCGTTTTAGTTGAATTGAAGTGAACTTCAAAGAAACACATTTTATATTTTTTTTTCTTGATTTGTACTTCTATTAACTCAAATCGTACTGAAATTGTCCTAGGAATTGAAGTGTATTTCAACGAAACACATTTTATACTTTCTTTTTTCTGGATTCATACTTCAATTCCTTTGAATTGTAGTCAAATTCCCTGCATTGTTTCAATTGAATAGAAGTTAACTTTAAAGAAACACATTTTATTCTCAATTTTTTCTTGGTTTGTACTTTAATGAACTAAAATTGTACTCAAATTACCATTGGAATTATGGTGTACTTCAACAAAAAATATTTTACACTTTATTTGTTCTAAATTTGTACTTCACGTCCTTTGAATTGTACTCAAATTTGCTACCTCATTTCAATTAAATTGAAGTGAACTTCAAAGTAACACCTTTTATACTATGTTTATTTTGTTTATACTTCAATGACCTCAAGTCGTACCCAAATGTTTATTGGAATTGAAGTGTACTTCAATAAAACACGTTTTATACTTTGTTTGCTCCGAGTTTATACTTCACTTCCTTTAAATTGTACTCATATTCCCTGCCTCATTTTAATTGAACTGAAGTGAACTTCAAAGAAAAATATTTTATACTCTGTTTTTTCTTGGTTTGCATGTCTATTCCCTCAAATCGTACTCAAATTGTTATTGAAATCAATATGTTTTTCAACGAAACACATTTTATATATTGTTTGTTCTGGATTTGTACTCAATTCCTTTGAATTGTACTCAAATTTCCTACCTTGTTCAATTGAATTGAAGTAAACTTCAAAGAACCATATTTTTTACTTTATTTTTTCTTTGTTTGTACTTTAATTCCCTCAAATCATTCTCAAATTATCATTGGAATCGAAGTGTACTTAAACAAAACACATTTTATACGTTATTTGTTCTGGGTTTGTACTTCATTTCCTTTGAATTGTACTCAAATGTTCTGCCTCGTTTTAGTTGAATTGAAGTGAAATTCAAAGAAATACATTTTATACACTGCTTTTTCTTGGTTTGTACTTCAATGCCCTCAAATCGTACTCAAATTGTCATTGGAACAGAAGTGTACTTCAGTAAGACACATTATATACTTTGTTTGTTCTGAGTTTGTACTTCACTTCTTTCAAATTGTACTCAAATTCTTTGCCTTATTTCTGTTGAATTGAATTGAACTTCAAAGAAACACATTTTATACTTTATTTTTTCTTGGTTTGTATTTTAATAAACTTAATTCTTACTCAAATTGTCATAGGAATCGAAGCATGCTTCAACAAAACATAATTTGTACTTTGTTTGTTCCGATTTTGTACTTCATTTTCTTCGAGTCATACTTAAATTCCCTGCCTTGTTTCTATTGAATTCAAGTGAACTTCAAAGAAACACATTTCATACTTTATTTTTTCTTTCTTTGTACTTCAATTCACTCAAATCATACTCAAATTGTTATGGAATCGAAGTTATTTTAAAGAAACACATTTTATACTTTATTTGTTCTGAGTTTGTATTTCACCTACTACGAATTGCACTCAAATTTCTTGCCTCATTTCATTTGAATTGAAGTGAACTTCAGAGAAACATATTTTATACTTTATTTTTTCTTGGTTTGTGCATCATTGCCCATGAATTATAGTCAAATTGTCATTGGAATCAAAGTGCACTACAACGTAACACATTTTATACTTTGTTTGTTTTGGGTTCGTAATTCAATTCCTTTGAATCGTACTCAAATTCCCTACATCCTTTCAATCGAATTGAATTTAACTTTAAAGAAACACATTTTGTGCTTTGTTTTTTCTCATGTAGTACTTCAATTAACCTAAATTGTACTCAAATTATTATTGAAATTGAAGTGTAATTCAACAAAATACATTTTACACTTTGTTTGTTCTGGGTTTATACTTCACTTCCTTCAAATTGTACTCAAATTCCCTATCTCATTTCAATTGAATTGAAGTGAACTTCAAAAAAATACATTTTATACTTTATTTTTTCTTTGTTTGTATTTTGATTCCCTCAATTCGTACTCAAATTGTCATTGGAATCATAGCACTTTTCAACGAAATAATTTTTATATTTTATTTATTCTGGGTTTGTACTTCACATTGTTCGAATTGTACTCTTATTTCCTCTCCCGTTTTAGTTAAATTGAAGTGAATTACAAAGAAACACATTTTATACAACGGTTTTTCTTGGTTTGAACTTTATTGCCTACAAATGGTTCTCAAATTGTCATTGGAATTGAAGTGTAAATCAACGAAACACATTTTAAGCTTCGTTTGTTCTGACTTTGTACTTCATTTCCTTCGAATTGTACTGAAATTCCCTGCTTCATTTCTGTTGAATTGGAGTGAACTTCAAATTAACACATTTTACATTTTATTTTTTGTGGGTTTGTATTTCAATTAACTCAAATCGTACAAAAATTGTAATTGGAATCGAAATGTACTTCATCAAAATACATTTTACACTTTGTTTTTTCAAGATTTGTACTGCACTTCCTTTGAATTGGACTCAACTTTTGTGCCTCGTTTTAGTTTATTTGAAGTAAAATTCAAAGAAATATATTTTACACTTTATTTTCTCTTAGTTTGTACTTCAATGCCCTCAAATCGTACTCAAATTGTCATTGAAATCGAAGTGTACTTCAACGAAACACATTTTATACTTTGTTTATTCTAGGATTGTACATCTCATCCCACAAATTGTACACAAATTTCCTATCTCATTTTAATTGAATTGAATTGAACTTCAAAAAAAATATTTTATACTCTATTTTTTCTGTTTGTACTTTGATGGCCTCAAATTGTTCTCAAATTGTCATTGGTATCGAAGTGTACTTCAATGAAAAATGTTTTATACTTTGTTTGTTCCGAGTTTGTACTTCACTTTCTTCAAATTTTACACAAATTCCCTACCATCGTTTTAGTTGAATAGAAGTGAGCTCCAAAGAAACACATTTTATACTCTATTTTTTCATGGTTTGTACTTCAATTCCCGCAAATCATACTCAAATTATCATTGGAATCGAAGTGTACTTCAACAAAATACATTTTATACTTTATTTTTTTTCGTATTTGCACTTCACTTTCATCAAATTGAAATCAAATTCCCTACCTCATTTCAGTTGAATTGAAGTGAATAATAAAAATCGTACACAAATTGGAATTGGAATAGGAATAGATGTGTACTTCAATAAATCACATTTTGTACTTTCTTTGTTCTAGGTTTTTACTTCATTTCCGTCAAATTGTACTAAAATTTCATTTTTCTCGTTTCAGTTGAATTGAAGTGAACTTTATAGAAACACATTTTATACTCTCTTTTTTTCTTGGTTTGTACTTCAATTCCCTCAACTCGTGCTCAAATTATCATTGGAATCGAAGTGCACTTTAACAAAATACATTTTATACTTTGTTTGTTCCATATTTGTACTTCACATCAATCAAATTGAACTCAGATTTCCTGCCTCGTTTCGGTTGAAGTGAAGTGAACTTCAAAGAAATACATTGTATACTTTTTTTTTCCTGGCATGTTTTTCAATTAACTAAAATCGTACATATATTTTAATTGGAATCAATGTGTACTTCAATAAAATACATTTTATACTTTGTTCTAGGTTTGCACTTCACTTTCTACAAATTGTACTCAAATTTCGTTCCTCATTTCAGTTGAATTAAAGCGAACTTCAATGAAATACATTTTACACTTTCTTTTTTCATAGTTTGTACTTTAATTAACTCATATTGTACTTAGATGGTCATTAGAATTGAAGCGTACTTCTATGAAACACATTTTATAATTTATTTGTTATGGGTTTGCACTTCACTTCCTTCAAATTGCACTTAAATTCCCTACCTTATTTCAATTGAAATGAAGTGAACTTTAAAGAAATAAATTTTATACTCTATTTTTACATGGTTTGTACTTCAATTCCCTAAAATTGTACTCAAATTGTCATTAAAATCGAAGTGTACTTCAACAAAATATATTTCATACTTTGCTTGTTTTAGTTTTATACTACATTTCCTTTGAATTGTACTCAAATTTCCTACCTCATTTCAGTTGAAGTGAAGTGAACTTCAAAAAAACACATTTTATACTTTTTTTTCTTTGTTAGTACTTCAATTCCCTCAAATCGTACTCAAATTATCATTGGAATCAAAGTGTATTTCAATGAAATACATTTTTTAATTTGTTAGTTCTGGGTTGATGCTTCACTTCCTTTGAATTATACTCTAATTTCCTACCACATTTCAGTTGAATTTATGTGAGCTTCAATGAAGCACAATTTATACACCGTTTTTTCTTGGTTTGTGCTTCAATGCCCTCAAATCGTACTCAAATTGTCATTGGAATTGAAGTGTACTTCAACGAAACACATTTTAAACATTGTTTGTTCTAGTTTTGTAAATCACTTCATTTGAATTATACTTAAATTTCGTACCTTGTTTCAACTGAATTTATGTGAACTTCAATGAAATACATTTCACACTTTATTTTTTCTTTGTTTGCCCTTTAATGTTCTCAAATCATACTCAAATTACGATTGGAATCAAAGTGTACTTCAACAAAATATATTTTATACTTTGTTTGTTCCAGATTTGTACTTCACTTCCATCAAATTGAAATTAAACTCCCTATCCCATTTCAATTGAATTGAAGTGAACTTCAAAGAAACACATTTTATACTTTGTTTTCTCTTGGTTTGTACTTCAATTTCCTCAAATCGCACGCAAATTGTCATTGGAATCAAAGTGTACTTCAATGAAACACATTTTATACTTTGTTTGTTTCAAATTTGTACTTCACTTCCTTCGAATTGTACACAAATTTTGTTTTTTCTTGGTTTGTTCTTCAATTAGCTAAAATCATACACAAATCGTGATTGGAATTGATGTGTACTTCAATGAAACACATTTTATATTTTGTTTGTTCTGGATTTGTACTTTTTTCATTCCTCGTTTCAGCTAAATTGAAGTGTACTTCAATGAAATACATTTTACACTATGTTTTTTCTTTGTTTGTACTTCAATTCCCTCAAACCATACTCAAATTATCATTGAAATTGAAGTGTATTTTAACAAAACACATTTTACACTTTATTTGCTCCGGATTTGTACTTCACTTCCTTTGAATGGTACTCAAATTCCCTACCTCATTTCTATTGAATTGAGGTGAACTTCAAAATAACACAATTCATACACCATTTTCTCTTGGTTTGTACTTCAATTCCCTCATATCGAACTCAAACTATCGTTGGAATCAAAGTGTACTTTAACAAAACACATGTCATACATTGTTTGTTCCGAAGTCTTCTCTATACACCGGAGCCTGTACTTCATTTAATCAATGTTATTGGTAACTTGTATAGTTCACACCACACTCTTTGGCTTTACCCATGAATTATCCAGTAACAGGTCTTTCACAATGAGACCCACCTATACAGTAACGGTATCTCCCAAATTCCCTACCTCGTTTTAGTTCAATTGAAGCGAACGTAAAAGAAATATATTTTATAATTTATTTTTTCTTTGTTTGTACTTCAATTCCCTCAATTCGTACTCAAATTATCATTGAAATCGAAGTATATTTCAATGAAATACATTTTATAGTTTGTTTGTTCCGGGTTTGTACTTCACTTTCTTGAAATTGCACTCTAATTTCCTACCTCCTTTCAATTAATTGAAGTGAACTTCAAAAAAATACAATTTATAAACTATTTTTTCTTGGTTTGTACTTCAATGCCCTCAATTCGTACTTAAATTGTCATTGGAATTGAAGTGTACTTCAACAAAATACATTTTTTGCCTCGTTTGTTCTGAGTTTGTACTTCACTTCCTTTGAATTGTACTCAAATTCCTTGTCTTGTTTCAGTTAAATTGTAGTGAACTTCAAAGAAACACATTTTATACTTTATTTTTTCATGGTTTGTACTTCATTTCCCTTAAATCGTATCAAATTGTCATTGGAATCGAAGTGTATTTCAATGAAATACATTTTATAGTTTGTTTGTTTCGAGTTTGTACTTCACTTTCTTCAAATTTCACTCTAATTTCCTACCTTGTTTTAATTAAATTAGAGTGAACTTCAAAAAAAGATACAATTTATAAACTATTTTTTCTTGATTTGTGTTTTAATGCCCTCAATTCATACTTAAATTGTCATTGAAATTGAAGTGTACTTCAACGAAACACAATTTTTACCTTGTTTGTTCTAAGTTTATACTTCACTTCCTTCGAATTGTACTCAAATTACCTGCCTTGTTTCAGTTAAATTGTAGTGAACTTCAAAGAAACATATTTTATACTCCATTTTTTCCTGGTTTGTACTTCATTTCCCTCAAATCATACTTAAATTGTCTTTGGAATCGAAGTGTACTCTAACGAAATACATTTTTTACTTTGTTTGTTCGAGGTTTGTACTTTACTTTCTTCAAATTGTATATAAATTTCCTGCCTCGTTTCAGTTGACTTATAGTGAGCTTCAAAGAAACACAATTTAAACACCACTTTTCTAGATTCGTACTTCAATGCCCTCAAATTGTACTCAAATTGTCATTGGAATTGAACTGTACTTCTACGAAACACATTTTATACTTTGTTTGTTCTAAGTTTGTACTTCACTTTCTTCAAATTATACTCAAATTTCCTGCCTTGTTTTAGTTAAATTAAAGTAAACCTCAAAGAAACACATTTTACACTTTATTTACTTTGGATTTGTACTTCACTTTCTTCAAATTATTCTCAAATTCACTGCTTCATTTCTATTTAATTGAGGTGAATTTCAAAGAAACACAATTCATACACCATTTTTTCTTGGTTTGTACTTCAATTTCCTCAAATCGAACTCAAAATATCATTGGAATGGAAGTATACTTCAATGAAATACATTTCATACATTGTTTGTTCCGAATTTGTAGTTCACTTCCTTCAAATAGTTCCCTAATTCCTAGCTTCATTTCATTTGAATTGAAGTGAACTTGAAAGAAACCTATTTTATAATTTGTTTTTCTTTGTTTGTACTTCGATTCCCTCAAATCGTGTTCAAATTATCATTGGAATTGAAATGTATTTCGATGAAACATATTTTATAGTTTGTTTGTTCTAGTTTTGTACTTCACTTCCTTGAAATTGTACTCAAATTATCTGCCTCATTTCAGTTAAATTGAAGTGAACTTCGAAGAAAAACACATTTTATTCTCTATTTTTTCTTGGTTTGTACTTCAATTCTCTTAAATCGTACTCAAATTGTCTTTGGAATCGAAGTGTATTTCAACAAAATACATTCTATACTTTATTTGTTATGGATATATAATAAATTCTTTTGAATTATACTCAAATTCCCTACTTTGTTTCAATAGCACTAAAGTGAACTTCAAAGAAACAAATTTTATACTTTCTTTTTTCTTTCTTTGTACATCAATTCCCCCAAATTGTACTCAAATTGGCATTGCAATTAAAGTGTACTTCAATGAAATACATTTCATACATTGTTTGTTCTGCATTTGTACTTCACATTCTTTGAATTGTTCCAAAATTGCTTGCCTCGTTTCAATTGAATTGAAGTGAACTTCAAAGAAACATATTTTGTACTTCATTTGTTCTAAGTTTGTACTTCACTTTCTTCAAATTGTGCTCAAATTTCCTGTCTCATTTTCGTTAAATTGAGAAACACATTTTATACTTTATTTTTTCTTGGTTTGTGTTTCAATAAACTTAAATCTTTCTCAAATTATCATAGGAATCGAAGAGCAATTCAAGGAAACACAATTTATACTTTGTTTGTTTTGGATTTGTACTTCATTTCCTTCAAATCGTACTCAAATTTCCTGCCTTGTTTTTGTTGAATTAAAGTGAACTTCAAAGAAATGCATTTCATACTTTGTTTTTTCTTTGTTTATACTTTAATTCACCCAAATCGTACTCAAATTGTTTATGGAATCAAAGTGTATTTCAACAAAACACATTTTATACCTTATTTGTTCTAGGTTTGTATTTCACCTACTATGAATTGTACTCAAATTTTTTGCCTCATTTCAGTTAAATTGAAGTGAACTTCAGAGAAACACATTTTATATTTCATTTTTTCTTGGTTTATGCTTCATTGCCCACAAATTATACTCAAATTGTCATTGAAATCGAAATGTACTATAACTAAACACATTTTATACTTTGTTTGTTTTAGGTTTGTACTTCAATTTATTCGAATTGTACTCAAATTCCCTACATCATTTCAATTGAATCAAATTTAACTTTAAAGAAACAGATTTTATACTTTTTTTTCTCGATTTGTACTTTAATTAACCCAAATCATACTCAAATTGTTATTGAAATCGAAGTGTAATTCAACAAAACACATTTTACACTTTGTTCGGTCCAGGTTTATACTTCACTTTCTTCAAATTGTACTCAAATTTTCTGTCTCGTTTCAATTGAATTGAAGCGAACTTCAAATAAACATATTTTATACATTGTTTTCTCGTTTTTTTTGTATTTTGATTCCCTCAAATTGTACTCAAATTGTCATTGGAATCGAAGCACTTTTCAATGAAATAATTTTTATACTTTGTTTGTTCTGGGTTTGTACTTTAATTCATTCGAATTGTACTCTAATTTCCTCCCTCGTTTCAGTTGAATTGACGTGAATTACTAAGAAACTCATTTTATACACTGGTTTTTCTTGGTTTATACTTTATTGCCATCAAATGGTTCTCAAATTGTCATAGGAATTGAAGTGTAAATCAACGAAACACATTTTAAGCTTCGTTTGTTTCGAGTGTGTACTTCATTTCCTTCGAATTGTACTAAAATTCCCTGCTTCATTTTTGTTGAAGTGAAGTGAACTTTAAAGAAACACATTTTATATTTTATTTTTCGTTAGTTTGTACTTCAATTAACTCAAATCGTGCAAAAATTGTAATTGGAATTGAAATGTACTTCATTAAAATGCAATTTACACTTTGTTTTCTCTAGACTTGTACTTCACTTCTTTCGAATTGTACTCAAATTCTGTGCCTCATTTCAGTTTATTTGAAGTAAAATTCAAATAAATACATTTTACGCTTTATTTTCTCTTAGTTTGTACTTCAGTGCCCTCAAATCATACTCAAATTGTCATTGAAATTGAAGTGTACTTCAACAAAACACATTTTATACTTTGTTTGTTACATCAAGTCCCACAAATTGTACACAAATTCCATGTCTTGTTTCAATTGAATTGAAGTGAACTTCAAAGAAACACATTTTATACTCTATTTTTTTTGTTTGTACTTTGATAAACTCGAATTGTCATTGGTATCGAAGTGTACTTCAATGAAACATGTTCTATACTTTGTTTGTTCTGATTTGTACTTCACTTCCTTCAAATTGTACACAAATTCCCTGACTTATTTTCAGTTGAATAGAAGTGAACTTCAAAGAAACACATTTTATACTCTGTTTTTCCATGGTTTATTTCAATTCCCGCAAATCATACTCAAATTATTACTGGAATTGAAGTGTACTTTAAAAAATACATTTTATACATTGTTTTTTTTGGAATTTTTACTTCACTTCCATCGAATTGAAATCAAATTCCCCACCTCGTTTTAGTTGAATTGAAGTGAACTTCAAAGAAACACATTTTATACTTTATTTTTTCTTGGTTTGTTCTTTAATTAACCAAAATTGCACTCAAATTGTAATTGAAATAGATGTGTACTCCAACGAAATACATTTTATACTCTGTTTGTTCTGAGTTTTTACTTCACTTACTTTAAATTGCACTAAAATTTCATTTTTCTCGTTTCAATTGAATTGAAGTGAACTTTAAAGAAACACATTTTATACTCTGTTTTTTCTTGGTCTGTACTTCAATTCCCTCAAATTGTCAATGGAATCAAAGTGTACTTCAACAAAATACATGTTATACTTTGTTTGCTCTGTATTTGTACTCCACATCCATTAAATTGAATTCAAATTCCTTGCCACGTTTCAGTTGAAGTGAAGTGAACTTCAAAGAAACATATTTTATACTTTATTTTTTCCTAGTATGTTCTTCAATTAACTGAAATCATACACAAATTTTAATTGGATTCAATGTGCAATTCAGTGAAACACATTTTATGCTTTGTTTGTTTTGGGCTTGTACTTCACTTCCTACAAATTGTACTCAAATGTCGTTCCTCGTTTCAGTTGAATTGAAGTGAACTTCAATAAATTACATTTTACACTTTCTTTTTTCTTCGTTTGTACTTTAATTAATTCATATCGTACTCAAATTATCATTAGAATTGAAGCGTACTTTAATGAAACACATTTTATACTTTGTTTGTTCTGGGTTTACATTTCACTTCCTTCGAATTGTACTCAAATTCCCTACATCGTTTCAATTGAAATGAAGTGAACTTCAAAGAAACACATTTTAAACTCTGTTTTTTCATAGTTTGGACTTCAATTCCCTCAAATTGTACTCAAAGTGTCATTGAAATCGAAGTGTACTTCAACGAAATACATTTCATGCTTTGTTTGTTCTGGGTTTGTACTACACTTCCTTCGAATTGTGCTGAAATTTCCTGCCTCGTTTTGGTTGAAGTGAAGTGAACTTTAAAGAAACATATTTTATACTTTTTTTTCTTTGTTAGTACTTCAATTCCCTAAAATCATACTCAAATTATCATTGGAATCAAAGTGTATTTCAACGAAACACATTTTATACTTTCTCAGTTCCGGGTTTGTACTTTACTTCCTTCAAATTTGTAGTCAAATTCCCTATCTTGTTTCAGTTGAATTGAAGTGAACTTTAAAGAAACACATTTTACACTTTAATTTTTCATGGTTTGCACTTCAATTAACTCAAATTGTACCGAAATTGTCATTAGAATCAAAATGTACTTCAGTGAAATACATTTTATACTCTGTTTGTTATGGGTTTATACTTTACTTTCTTCAAATTGTACTCAAATTCTCCACCTTGTTTCAATTTAATGGAAGTGAACTTCAAAGAAACACTTTTTATACATTTCATACATTGTTTGTTCTGGATTTATACTTCACTTCCTTCGAATTGTTCTCAAATTCCCTGCCTTGTTTCTGTTGAATTAAAGTGAACTTTAAAAAAATACATTTTACACTTTATTGTTTCGTGGTTTGTACTTCAATTAACTCAAATTATACTGAAATTGTCATCAGAATCGAAGTGTACTTCAGTGAAACACATTTTACACTCTTTTTGTTATGGGTTTGTACTTCACTTCTTTTAAATTGTGCTTGAATTCCCAGTCTCGTATCAGATAAATTGAAGTGAACTTCAAAGAAACGCATTTTATGCTTTGTTTTTTCTTCATTTGTGCTTCAATTCCCTTAAATCATACTCAAATTATCATTGGAATTGAAGTATATTTCAGCAAAACACATTTTGCACTTTATTTGCTCTGGATTTGTATTTCACTTCCTTTGAATTGTACTCAAATTCCCTGCCTCATTTCTGTTGAATTGAGGTGAACTTCAAAGAAACACAATTCATGCACCATTTTTCTTGGTTTGTACTTCAATTCCCTTAAATCAAACTCAAATTGTCATTGGAATCGAACTATATTTCAACAAAATACATTTCATACATTGTTTGTTTTGGATTTGTACTTCACTTCCTTTGAATTATTCTAAAATTCCCTGCCTCATTTCAGTTGAATTGAAGTAAACTTCAAAGAAACATATTTTATAATTTTTTTTCCTTTGTTTGTACATCAATTCCCTCAAATCATGCTCAAATTATTATTAGAATAGAAGTATATTTCAACGAAACACATTTTATAGTTTGTTTGTTCCGGGGTTGTATTTCACTTCTTTTAAATTATACTCAAATTCTCTCTGTCGCTTCACTTAAATTGAAGTGAATTTTGAAGAAACATATTTTATACTCTATTTTTTCTTAGTTTGTACTTCAATTTCGTCAAATCATACTCAAATTATCTTTGGAATCAAAGTGTACTTCAACAAAATATATTTCATTCTTTGTTTGTTCAGGATATATACTCAATTTCTTCGAATTGTACTCAAATTCGCTGCTTCGTTTTAGTAGCACCTAAGTGAACTTCAATGAAACACATTTTATATTTTCTTTTTTCTTTGTTTGTACTTCAATTCCCTCAAATCCTGCTCAAATTGTCATTGAAATCGAAGTGTACTTCAATGAAATACATTTCATACTTTGTTTGTTCTGGATTCGTACTTCACTTCCTTCGAATAGTTCCCAAATTTCCTGTCTCATTTCAATCGAATTGAAGTGAACTTCGAAGAAACACATTTTACACTTTAATTTTTCTTGGTTTGTACTTTAATTAACTCAAATTGTACTTAAATTGTCATCAGAATTGAAGTGTACTTCAGTAAAATATATTTTATACTTTGTTTGTTATGGGTCTGTATTCACTTACTTCGAATTATACTCGAATTCCCAGCCTCATATCAGTTGAATTAAAGTGAACTTCAAAGAAACATATTGTATGCTTTGTTTTTTCTTTCTTTGTATCTTAATTCCCTCAAATCGTGTTCAAATTATCATTGGAATTGAAGTGTACTTTAACGAAACACATTTTACAATTTATTTACTCTGGGCTTGTACTTCACTTTCTTTAAATTGTACTCAAATTTCCTGCCTTATTTCTGTTGAATTGAGATGAAATTCAAAGAAACATAATTTATACACCGATTTTTCTTGGTTTCTACTTCAATTCCTTCAAATCAAACACAAACTGTCATTGGAATCGAAGTGTACCTCACTTTCTTCAAATTGTTCCCAAATTCCTTGCCTCATTTCAGTTATATTGAAGTGAGCTTCAAACAAACATATTTTATAATTTGCTTCAAAGAAATTCAAGTGAGCTTCAAAGAAATAGAATTTATACACTATTTTTTGTTAGTTTGTATTTCAATGCCCTCAAATCGTACTCAAATATTTATTGGTAATGAAGTGTACTTCAACAAAATATATTTTATTCTTTGTTTGTTCAGGGTTTGTACTTCACTTCCTTTGAATTGTATTCGAATTCCCTGCCTCATTTCTATTGAATTGAAGTAAACTTAAAAGAAACACATTTTACACTTTATTTGTTTGTTCTGGATCACTTCTTCAAATTGTACTCAAATTTCTGGTCTCATTTCAAAACTTTAAAGAAACATATTTTATTCTCTATTTTTTCTTGATTTGTAATTTAATTCCCTTAAATCATACCCAAATTGTCATTGGGATTGAAGTGTACTTCAACAAAACACATTTTATACTTTGTTTGTTCTGAATTTGTACTCAATTCCTTCGAATTGTACTTAAATTTCCTTCATCGTTTCTGTTGAATTGAAGTGAACTTCAAATAAATACATTTTATACTTTTTTATTCTTTGTTAGTACTTCAATTCCCTCAAATTGTACTCAAATTATCATTGGAATAAAAGTGTATTTAAACAAAACACATTTTATACTTTGTTAGTTTTGGGTTTGTACTTCACTTTCTTCAAATTATACTCTAATTTCCTGCCACATTTCAGTTGAATTTATGTAAGCTTGAAAGAAACACAATATATACACCGTTTTTTCTTAGTTTGTACTTCAATGTCATTGAAATTCAAGTGTACTTCAACAAAGCACATTTTATACTTCATTTCTTTCAAGTTTGTACTTCACTTTCTTCAAATTATAATCAAATTCTTTGCCTTGTTTCAGTAAATCGAAGTGAACTCTAAAGGAACACATTTTATACTTTGTTTTTCCATGGTTTGTACTTCAATTCCCTCAAAATGTACTCAAATTATCATTGGAATCGAAGTGTACTTCAAAAAAATATATTTTATACTTCATTTGTTCCAAATTTGTACTTCACTTCCATTGAATTGAAATCAAATTCCCTGCCCCATTTCAGTTGAAGTGAAGTGAACTTCAAAGAAATACATTTTATACTTTGATTTTTTTTGGTTTGTTCTTTAATTAACCGAAATCGTACACAAATTGTAATTGGAATCGATATGTACTTCAACGAAATACATTTTATATTTTATTTGTTCTGGATTTGTACATCACTTCCTTCAAATTGCACTCAAATTTTGTTTTTTTTGTTTCAGTTGAATTGAATTGAACTTCAAAGAAACACATTTTATACTCTATTTTTTCTTGGTTTGTACTTCAATATCCTCAAATTGTACACAAATTGTTAATGGAATAAAAGTGTACTTCAACAAAACACATTTTATAATTCGTTTGTTTCATATTTGTACTTCACTTCTATCGAATTGAACTCAAACTCCGTGCCTCATTTCAATCGAACAAACGTGAACTTCAAAGAAACACATTTTATACTTTTTTTTCTTCGTTTGTTCTTCAATTAAATGAAATCGTACATAAAATGTAATTGGAATCGATGTGTACTTCAATGA
Organism: Jacaranda copaia; assembly: GCA_014898725.1. Classification (NCBI taxonomy): domain Eukaryota; kingdom Viridiplantae; phylum Streptophyta; class Magnoliopsida; order Lamiales; family Bignoniaceae; genus Jacaranda; species Jacaranda copaia. The sequence goes on along the minus strand of JACGDI010005476.1, from coordinate 18,142 downwards.
AACACATTTTATACTTTGGTTGTTCTGGGTTTGTACTTCACTTCCATCAGATTGTTCTCAAATTTCGTTCCTCAATTCAACCAAATTGAAGTGAACTTCATTGAAATACATTTTACAATTTCTTTTTTCATTATTTGTACTTTTCCCCCCTCAAATCGCACTCAAATTATCATTAAAATTGAAGTGTATTTTAACGAAACACATTTTACACTTCATTTGCTTCAGATTTGTACTTCACTTCCTTCGATTATAGCCAAATTCCCTACCTCATTTCTGTTGAATTGAGGTGAACTTCAAAAAAACACAATTTATACACCATTGTTTCTTAGTTTGTACTTCAATTCACTCAAATCGAACTTAAACTGTCATTAGAATCGAAGTCTACTTCAATGAAATACGTTTCATACATTGTTTGTTCCAAATTTATACTTCACTTTCTTCAAATTGTTCCCAACTTTCCTGCCTCATTTCACTAGAATTGAAGTGAACTTCAAAGAAACATATTTTATAATTTTTTTTCTCTTTGTTTGTACTTCAATTCCCTCAAATCGTACTCAAATTATCATTGGAATCAAAGTGTATTTCAAAAAAACACATTTTATAGTTTGTTTATTTTGGGTTTGTACTTCACTTCATTCGAATTGTACTTAAATTCTTTGCCTCATTTCAGTTAAATAGAAGTGAACTTCAAAGAAATACATTTTATACTCTATTTTTTCTTGATTTGTACTTCAATTTCCTTAAATCGTACTCAAAATGTCTTTGGAATCAAAGTGTACTTCAACAAAATACATTTTATACTTTGTTTGTTCTGGATTTTTGTTCAATTGCTTTGAATTGTACTCAAATTCTCTACTTCATTTTAGTAGCACTGAAGTGAACTTCAAAGAAACACATTTTATACTTTCTTTTTTCTTTGTTTGTACTTCAATTCCCTCAAATCGTACTCAAATTTTCATTAGAATCAAAGTGTACTTCAATGAAATACATTTCATAAATTTTTTGTTCTAGATTTGTACTTTATTTCCTTTAAATTGTTCTCAAATTCCCTGGCTCGTTTCAGTTGAATTGAAGTGAACTTCAAAGAAATACATTTTACACTTTATTTTTTCTTGGTTTGTACTTTAACTAACTCAAATCGTACTCAAATTATCATTGGAATTGAAGTGTACTTTAGTGAAATACATTTTACACTTTGTTTGTTATGGGTTTTTACTTCACTTCCTTTGAATTGTACTCGAATTCCTTACCTTGTGTCAGTTGAATTGAAGTGAACTTCAAATAAATATATTTTATGCTTTGTTTTTTTGTTTATACTTCAATTTCCTCAAATAGTACTCAAATTATCATTGGAATTGAAGTGTACTTCAACAAAACATATTTTATACTTTATTTGCTCTGGATTTGTACTTCACTTCCTTCAAATTATACTCAAATTCCCTATCTCATTTATGTTGAATTGAGGTGAAGTTCAAAGAAACACAATTCATACACTATTTTTTCTTAGTTTGTACGTCAATTCCCTTATATCAAACTCAAACTGTCATTAGAATTGAAGTGTACTTCAACAAAATACATTTAATACATTATTTGTTTCGGATTTGTATTTCACTTTCTTCAAATTGTTTCCAAATTTCCTGCCTAGTTTTAGTTGAATTGAAGTGAACTTCGAACAAACATTTTTTATAATTTATTTTTTCTTTGTTTGTACTTCAATTCCCTCAAATCGTACTCAAATTATCATTGGAATTGAAGTGTATTTCAACGAAACACATTTTGTACTTTATTCATTCCATGTTTGTACTTCACCCTCTTCAAATTGTACTCAAATTCTCTATCCCATTTCAATTAAATTGAAGTGAATTTTGAAGAAACACATTTTATGCTATGTTTTTTCTTTATTTGTACTTCAATTCCCTCAAATTGTACTCAAATTATCTTTGGAAATGAAGTGTACTTCAACAAAATATATTTTATACTTTATTTGTTCTGGATTTATACTCAATTCCTTCGAATTGTACTCAAATTCCCTACTTCATTTCAGTAGCACTGAAGTGAACTTCAAAAAACACAATTCATACTTACTTTTTTGTTTGTTTGTACTTCAATTCCCTCAAATCGTACTCAAATTGTCATTGAAATCGAAGTGTACTTCAATAAAATACATTTCATACATTGTTTGTTCTGGATTTTTACTTTACTTCCTTCAAATTGTTCTCAAATTCCCTGTCTCGTTTCAGTTGAATTGATGTGAACTTCAAGCAAACACATTTTACACTTTATTTTTCTTGGATTGTACTTCAATTAACTCAAATTGTACTCAAATTATCATTAGAATCGAAGTGTACTTCAACAAAATACATTTTATACTTTATTTGTTATGGGTTTGTACTTTACTTCCTATGAATTGTACTCGAATTCTCAGCCTTGTATCAGTTGAATTGAAGTGAATTTCAAAGAAACATATTTAATGCTTAGTTTTTTTCTTTCTTTGTACTTCAATTCCCTCAAATCGTACTCAAATTATCATTGGAATTGAAGTGTACTTCAACGAAACACATTTTACACTTTATTTGCTCTAGGTATGTACTTCACTTCCTTTGAATTGCACTCAAATTCCCTGCCTCGTTTTTGTTGAATTAAGGTAAACTTCAAAGTAACACAATTCATACACCATTTTTCTTGGTTTGTACTTCAATTCCTTCAAATTGTACTCAATTTTTCAATAGAATTGAAGTGTACTTCAATGAGACACATTATATACTTTGTTTGTTCTGGGTTTGTACTTCATTTCCTTTAAATTGCGCTCCAATTTCCTACCTCGTTTCAGTTGAATTCAAGTGAGCTTCAGAGAAACAAAATTTATACACCATTTTTTCTTAGTTTGTATTTCAATGCCCTTAAATCGTACTCAAATTGCTATTGAAATTGAAGAGTACTTCAACAAAACATATTTTATTCTTTGTTTGTTCTGGGCTTGTACTTCACTTCCTTTGAATTATATTCAAATTCCCTACCTCATTTTTGTGGAATTGAAGTGAACTTAAGAGAAATACATTTTATAGTTTATTTTTCTTGGTTTGTACTTTAATTAACTCAAATCATACTCAAATTGTCATTGGAATCGAAGTGTACTTCATTGAAAAAAATTTATACTTTGTTTGTTCTGGGTTTGTACTTCACTTTCTTCAAATTGTACTCAAATTCCTTGTCTTATTTCAGTTTAATTGAAGTAAACTTAAAAAAAAAACACATTTTATTCTTAGTTTTTTCTTGATTTGTACTTTAATTCCCTCAAATCTTACCTAAATTGTCATTGGGATCGAAGTGTACTTCAAAGAACACATTTTATACTTTATTTGTTCTGAATTTGTACTTAATTCCTTCGAGTTGTACTCAAATTTCCTACCTCGTTTCTGTTAAATTGAAGTGAACCTAAAAGAAACACATTTAATACTTTATTTTTTCTTGGTTGTCTTCAATTAACTCAAATCGTACTCAAATTGTCACAGGAAATAAAGTGTAGTTCAACAAAACGCATTTTATACTTTGTTTGTTCTGGGTTTGCACTTCACTTTCGTCAAATTGTAGTCAAATTTCATTTTTTGCGTTTCAGTTGAATTGAAGTGAACTTTAAAAAAACACATTTTGTACTCTATTTTTTCTTGGTTTGTACATCAATTCCCTCAAATCATGCTCAAACTATCATTAGAATAAAATTGTACTTCAACAAAACACATTTTATACTTTGTTTGTTCTGGATTTATACTTTACTTCCATCAAATTGTACTCAAATTTCGTTCCTCATTTCAGCTAAATTGAAGTAAACTTCAATGAAATATGTTTTACACTTCCTTTTTTCTTGGTTTGTACTTTAATTAACTTATATCGTACTCAAATTGTCATTAGAATCGGAGCATACTTCAACGAAACGCATTTTATATTTTATTTGTTCTGGATTTGCACTTCACTTCCTTCGAATTGCACTCAAATTCCCTGCCTCGTTTTCGTTGAATTGAAGAGAACTTCAAAGAAACACATTTTATACTCTATTTTCTATGGTTTGTACTTCAATTCCCCAAATCATACTCAAATTGTCATTGGAATCAAATTATACTTCAATGAAATACATTTCATACATTGCCTGTTCCGGATTTGCACTTCACTTCATGTGGATTCTACTCAAATTTCTAGTCTCGTTTCAGTTGAATTGAAGTGAACTTCAAAGAAAACATATTTTATACTTTGTTTTTTCTTTGTTTGTTCTTCAATTCCCTCAAATCATACTCAAATTATGATTGGAATCGAAGTGTAATTCAACGAATCACATTTTATACTTTGTTTGTTCTGGGTTTGTATTTCACTTCCTTCAAATTGCACTCTAATTTCTTGTCTCATTTCAGTTGAATTGAAATGCACTTCGAAGAAACCCAATTTATAAACCATTTTTTCTTGGTTTGTATTTCAATGCCCTCAATTCATACTTAAATTGTCATTGTAATTGAAGTGCACTTCAACGAAACACATTTTATACTTCGTTTGTTCCAAGTTTGTACTCCACTTTCTTTAAATTGTACTCAAATTTGCTGACTCATTTCAGTTGAATTGAAGTGAATATCAAAGAAACACATTTTATACTTTATTTTCTACTTGTTTGTACTTCAATTCCCTTAAATTATACTTAAATTATCATTGGGATCAAAGTGTACTTTGACAAAATACATTTTATACTTTGTTTGCTATTGTTTTGTACTTCACATCCTTCGAATTGTACTTAAATGCCCAACCTCGTATCAGTTGAATTGAAGTAAACTTCAAAGAAACATATTTTATGCTTTGTTTTTTCTTTGTTTGTACTTCAATTCCCTCAAATTGTACCCAAATTATCATTGGAATTGAAGTGTATTTTAACAAAACACATTTTACACTTTATTTGCTCCGGGTTTGCACTTCACTTCCCTGCCACATTTTTGTTAAATTGAGGTGAACCTAAAGGAAACACATTTAATACTTTATTTTTTATTGGTTTGTACTTCAATTAACTTAAATCGTACTCAAATTGTCATTGGAATCGCAGTGTACTTCAACGGAATGATTTTCTACTTTGTTTGTTCTAGGTTTGTAATTCACTTCTGTCAAATTGTACTCGAATTTCATTTTTCTCATTTCAGTTGAATTAAAGTGAACTTCAAAGAAACACATTTTGTACTCTATTTTTTCTTGGTTTGTACATCAATTCCCTCAAATCGTGCTCATATTGTCTTTAGAATCAAAGTGTACTTCAACAAAACACATTTTATACTTTGTTTGTTCTAGGTTTGTACTTCACTTCCTACAAATTGTACCTAAATTTCGTTCATCATTTCAGTTGAATTGAAGTGAACTTAATTGAAATACATTTTACACTTCCTTTTTTCTTGGTTTGTACTTTAATTAACTTATATTATACTCAAATTATCATTAGAATCAAAGCATACTTCAACGAAATACATTTCATAATTTGTTTGTTCTGGATTTGTACTTCACTTCCTTCGAATTGCACTCAAATTCCCTACCTCATTTTAGTTGAAGTGAAGTGAACTTTAAACAAACACATTTTATGCTCTATTTTTCATGGTTTGTACTTCAATTCCCCCAAATAGTACTTAAATTGTCATTGGAATCAAATTGTACTTCAACAAAATACATTTCATACTTTATTTGTTCCGAATTTGTACTTCACTTCCTTTGAATTCTACTCAAATTTTCAACCTCGTTTCATTTGAATTGAAGTGAACTTCAAAGAAAACATATTTTATACTTTGTTTTTTCTTTCTTTGTTCTTCAATTCCCTCAAATCATACTCAAATTATGATTGGAATCGAAGTGTGTTTCAACAAATCACATTTTATACTTTGTTTGTTTTGGGTTTGTATTTTACTTCCTTTAAATTACAATCTAATTTCCTATCACATTTCAATTGAAGTGAAGTGAAATTCAAAAAAACATAATTTATAAATCTTTTTTTTTGGTTTGTACTTCAATGCCCTCAATTCGTTCTTAAATTATCATTGTAACTGATGTGTACTTCAACGAAACACATTTTATACTTCGTTTGTTCTGAGTTTCTACTTCACTTTCTTCGAATTGTACTCAAATTCCCTGCCTTGTTTCAGTTAAATTATAGTGAACTTCAAAGAAACAAATTTTATACTCTATTTTTTCTTGGTTTGTACTTCCATTCTCTTAAATCATACTCAAATTGTCATTGGAATCAAAGTATACTTCAATAAAATTCATTTTATACTTTGTTTGTACGGGGTTTGTACTTCACTTCCTTCGAATTGTACTCAAATGTCCTTCCACAATTCAATTGAATTAAAGTGAGCTTCGAAGAAACACAATTTACACACCATTTTTTCTTGATTTGTACTTCAATGTCCTCAAATCATACTCAAATTGTCATTTGAATTGAACTGTACTTCAACGATTATACTTCATTTGTTCTAAGTTTGCACATCACTTTCTTCAAATTATACTCAAATTTCCCACCTCGTTTCAGTTGAATCGAAGTGAACTTCAAAGAAACACATTTTAAACTTTATTTTTTCTTGGTTTGTACTTCAATTAACTCAAATCGTACTCAAATTGTCGTTGGAATTGAAGTGTACTTCAACTTAATATATTTTATACTTTGTTTGCCATGGTTTTGCACCTCACTACCTTCGAATTATACTAAAATTCCCTGCCTTATATCAGTTGAAGTGAAGTGAACTTCAAAGAAATATATTTTATGATTTGTTTTTTCTTTATTTGTACTTCAATTTCCTCAAATCGTACTCAAATTATCATTGGAATTGAAGTGCATTTCAACAAAACATATTTTACACTTTATTTGCTATGGGTTTGCACTTCAATTCCTTCGAATTGTACTCAAATTGCCTGCCACATTTCTGTTAAATTGAGGTGAACCTAAAGGAAATACATTTAATACTTTATTTTTTCTTGGTTTCTACTTCAGTTAACTCAAATCATACTCAAATTGTCACTGAAATTGAAGTGTGCATCAACAAAACACATTTTATACTTTGTTTGTTCTGGGTTTGTACTTCACTTCTATCAAACTGTACCCAAATTTCGTTTTTCATGTTTCAGTTGAATTGAAGTGAACTTTAAACAAACACATTTTGTACTCCATATTTTGTTGGTTTGTACATAAATTCTCTCAAATCATGCTCAAACTGTTATTAGGATCGAAGTGTACTTCAACGAAACATATTTTATACTTTATTTATTCTAGGTTTGTACTTTACTCCATCAAATTGTACTTAAATTTCATTCCTCATTTCAGCTGAATTGAAGTGAACTTCAATGAAATACATTTTACACTTCTTTTTTTCTTGGTTTGGAACTTTAATTAACTTATATCGTGCTCAAATTATCATTAGAATCGAAGCGTACTTCAACGAAACACTTTTCATACTTTGTTTGTTCTGGATTTGTACTTCACTTCCTTTGAATTGCATTCAAATTCCCTACCTAAGTTTAGTTGAAGTGAAGTGAACTTCAAACAAATACATTTTATGCTCTATTTTTCCTGGTTTGTACTTCAATTCCCCCAAATAGTACTTAAATTGTCATTGGAATCAAATTGTACTTCAACAAAATACATTTCATACTTTGTTTATTCTGGATTTGCACTTCACTTCCTGTGGATTCTACTCAAATTTCTAGCCTCGTTTCAATTGAATTGAAGTGAACTTCAAAGAAAACATATTTTATACTTTTTTTTTGTTTGTTCTTCAATTCCATCAAATCATTCTCAAATTATGATTGGAATCAAAGTGTATTTCAATGAATTACAGTTTATACTTTGTTTGTTTTGTATTTTTATTTCACTTCCTTCAAATTACACTATAATTTCCTATCACGTTTCAATTGAAGTGAAGAGAAATTCAAAGAAACATAATTTATAAACCATTTTTCCTTGGTTTGTACTTCAATGCCCTCAATTCATACTTAAATTGCCATTGTAATTGATGTGTACTTCAACGAAACATATTTTATACTTCGTTTGTTTCAAGTTTGTGTTTTACGTCCTTCGAATTGTACTAAAATTCCCTACCTCGATTCAGTTAAATTGTAGTGAACTTCATAGAAACACATTTTATACTCTATTTTTTGTTGGTTTATACTTCAGTTCCCTTAAATCATACTCAAATTGTCATTGGAATCGAAGTATACTTCAAACAAAATTCATTTTATACTTTGTTTGTTCAGGGTTTATACTTTACTTCCTTCGAATTGTACTCAAATTTCCTGCCTCGATTCAGTTGAATTAAAGTGAGCTTTGAAGAAACACAATTTACACTCCATTTTCTCTTGATTTTTAATTCAATGGCCTAAAATCATACTCAAATTGCCATTGGAATTGAACTGTACTTCATCGATTATTCATTGTTTGTTCTAAGTTAGCACTTCATTTTTTTCAAATTGTACTCAAATTCCTTGCCTTGTTTCAGTTGGATTGAAGTGAACTTCAAGGAAACACATTTTAAACTTTATTTTTTCTTGGTTTGTACATTAATTAACTCAAATCGTACTCAAATAGTCAGTGGAATCGAAGTGTACTTCAACAAAATACATTTTATACTTTGTTTGCCATGGTTTTGTACTTTACTTCCTTCGAATTGTACTTAAATTCGCTGCCTCATATAAGTTGAATTGAAGCAAACTTCAAAGAAACAGATTTTATGCTTTGTTTTTTTCTTTGTTCGTACTTCAATTCCCTCAAATTGTACTCAAATTATTATTAGAATTGAAGTGTATTTCAACAAAACACATTTTACACTTTATTTGCTCCGGGTTTGCACTTCACTTCCTTCGAATTGTACTCAAATTCCCTGCCATAGTTCCGTTAAATTGAGGTGAACCTATAGGAAACACATTTAATACTTTATTTTTTATTGGTTTGTACTTCAATTAACTTAAATCGTACTCAAATTGTCACAGGAATTGAAGTGCATATCAACGAAACACATTTTATACTTTATTATTTCTGGGTTTGTACTTCACTTTCATCAAATTGTACTCAAATTTCATTTTTTTTTCATTTCAATTGAATTGAAGTGAACTTCAAAGAAACACATTTTGTACTCTATTTTTCCTTGGTTTGTACATAAATTCTCTCAAATCATGCTCAAATTGTCATTGGAATCGAAGTGTACTTCAACAAAACACATTTTATACTTTGTTTGTTCTAGGTTTGTACTTTACTTCCATCAAATTGTATTTAAATTTCGTCCCTCGTTTCAGCTGAATTGAAGTGAACTTCAATGAAATACATTTTACACTTCCTTTTTCTTGGTTTTGTACTTTAATTAACATATATCATGCTTAAATTATCATTAGAATCGAAGCGCACTTCAATAAAATATATTTTATACTTTATTTGTTCTGGATTTGCACTTCACTTCCTTCGAATTGCACTCAAATTCCCTACCTCGTTTTATTTGAATTGAAGAGAACTTCAAAAAAACACATTTTATACTCTATTTTTTATGGTTTGTACTTCAATACCCCTAAATCATACTCAAATTATCATTAGAATCAAATTGTACTTCAACGAAATACATTTCGTACTTTGCCTGTTCCGAATTTGCACTTTATTTCCTGTGGATTCTACTCAAATTTTCAGCCTCATTTCAATAGAATTGGAGTGAAAGTCAAAGAAAACATATTTTACACTTTGTTTTTTCTTTGTTTGTTCTTCAATTCCCTCAAATCATACTCAAATTATGATTGGAATCGAAGTGTATTTTAACGAATCACATTTTATACTTTGTTTGTTTTGGGTTTGTATTTCACTTTCTTCAAATTTCACTCTAATTTCCTATCTCGTTTCATTTGAATTAAAGTGAAATTTAAAGAAACACAATTTATAAACCGTTATTCCTTGGTTTGTACTTCAATGCCTTCAATTCGTACTTATATTGCCATTGTAATTGATGTCTGCTTCAATGAAACACATTTTATACTTCGTTTGTTTTGAGTTTGTACTTTACTTCCTTCGAATTGTACTCAAATTCCTTGCCTCGATTCAGTTAAATTCTAGTGAACTTTAAAAAAACACATTTTATACTCTATTTTTTCTTGGTTTGTACTCCAATTCCCTCAAATCGTACTCAAATTGTCATTGGAATTGAAGTATACTTCAACAAAATTCATTTTATACTTTGTTTGTTTGGGGCTTGTACTTCACTTCCTTTGAATCATCCACAAATTTCCTGCCTCAATTATGTTGAATTAAAGTGAGCTTCGAAGAAACACAATTTACAAACCATTTTCTTAATTTGTACTTAAATGGCCTCAAATCATACTCAAATTGTCTTTGGAATTGAACTGTGCTTCACCAATTATACTTCGTTTGTTTTAAGTTTGCACTTCATGTTTTTAAAATTGTACTCAAACTCCCTACCTCGTTTCAATTGAATTGAAGTGAACTTCAAAGAAACACATTTTAAACTTTATTTTTTTTGGTTTGTACTTCAATTAACTCAAATCATACTCAAATTGTCAGTGGAATCAAAGTGTACTTCGACTAAATACATTTTACACTTTCTTTGCCATTGTTTTGCACCTCACTTCCTTTGAATTGTACTAAAATTTCTTGCCTCATATCAATTGAATTGAAGTGAACTTCAAAGAAACATATTTTATGGTTTGTTTTTTCTTTGTTTGTACTTCAATTCTCTCAAATCGTACTCAAATTATCATTGGAATTGAAGTGTATTTCAACAAAACACATTTTACACTTTATTTGCTACGAGTTTGCACTTCAATTCCTTTGAATTGTACTCAAATTTCCTGCCACATTTCTATTAACTCAAATTGGTTTGTACTTCAATTAACTCAAATTGTACTCAAATTATCACTGGAATCGAAGTTTACTTCAACAAAATATATTTTATACTTTGTTTGTTCTGGGTTAATACTTCACTTTTGTCAAATTGTACTCAAATTTTGTTTTTCTCGTTTCAGTTAAATTGAAGTGAACTTCAAAGAAACACAATTTGTACTCTATTTTTTCTTGGTTTGTACATCAATTCCCTCAAATCATGCTCAAACTATTATTGGAATCGAAGTATACTTCAACGAAACATATTTTATACTTTATTTGTTTTGGGTTTGTACTTCACTTCCATGAAATTGTACTAAAATTTCATTCCTCATTTTAGCTTAATTGAAGTGAAATTCATTGAAAAACATTTTACATTTTCTTTTTTCTTGGTTTGTACTTTAATTAACTTATATCATACTCAAATTATCATTAGAATCGAAGCGTACTTCAATGAAACACATTTTATATTTTTTTTGTTTTAGGTTTGCACTTCACTTCCTTCAAATTGCACTCAAATTCCCTGCCTCGTTTTAGTTGAAGTGAAGTGAACTTCAAAGAAACACATTTTATACTCTATTTTTTATGGTTTATACTTTCCCCAAATCGTACTCAAATTGTCATTGGAATCAAATTGTACTTCAACAAAATGCATTTCATATTTTACTTGTTATGGATTTGCACTTCTTTTCCTGTGGATTCTACTCAAATTTCCAACCACGTTTCAGTCGAATTGAAGTTAACTTCAGAGAAACATATTTTATGGTTTGTTTTTTCTTTGTTTGTACTTCAATTCCCTCAAGTCGTACTCAAATTACCGTTGGAATTGAAGTGTATTTCAATGAAACACATTTTACACTTTATTTGCTCCGAGTTTGTACTTCACTTTCTTTGAATTATACTCAAATTCCTTGCCACATTTCTGTTGAATTGAGGTGAACCTAAAAGAAACATATTTTATACTTTATTTTTTCTTGGTTTGTACTTCAATTAACTCAAATAATACTGAAATTGTTACTGAAATTGAAGTGTACTTCAACGAAACACATTTTATACTTCATTTGTTTCAAGTTTGTACTTCACTTCTGTTAAATTGTACTCACATTTTGTTTTTCTCATTTCAGTTGAATTGATGTGAACTTCAAAGAAACACATTTTGTACTCCTTTTTTTCTTAGTTTGTACATCAATTCTGTCAAATCGTGCTCAAATTATCATTGTAATCGAAGTGTACTTCAATGAAACACATTTTATACTTTATTTTTTTTGGGTTTGTACTTCACCTCCTACAAATTGTACTCAAATTTAGTTCCTCATTTCAATTAAATTGAAGTGAACTTCAATGAAATACATTTTGCACTTTCTATTTTCTTGGTTTGTACTTTAATTAACTCATATCATACTCAAATTGTCATTAGAATCAAAGTGTACTTAAATGAAACACATTTTATACTTTGTTTGTTCTGGGTTTCCACTTCACTTCCTTCGAGTTGCACTCAAATTCCCTACCTCGTTTCGATTGAAATCGAAGTGAACTCAAAGAAACACATTTTATGCTCTTTTTTTCATGGTTTGTACTTCAATTCCATCAAATCATACTCAAATTGTCATTAAAATCGAAATGTACTTCAACGAAATACATTTCATACTTTGTTTGTTTAGGGTTTGTACTACACTTCCTTCAAATTGTAGTCAAATTACCTACCTCATTTTAGTTGAATTGAAATGAATTTCAAAGAAACACATTTTATGCTTTGTTTTCCTTGTTAGTACTTCAATTTCCTCAAATCGTACTCAAATTATCATTGGAATCAAAGTGTATTTCAACGAAACACATTTTACACTTTGTTAATTCCGAGTTTGTACTTCATTTCCTTCGAATTATACTCTAGTTTCCTGCCATATTTCAGTTGAATTTATGTGAGCTTCAATGAAGCATAATTTATACACCATGTTTTCTTGGTTTGTACTTCAATGCCCTCAAATCGTACTCATATTGTCATTGGAATTGAATTGTACGTCAACGAAACAAATTTTATTCCTTGTTTGTTCCAAGTTTGTACTTCACTTCTTTCGAATTGTACTCAAATTCCCAGCCTCGTTTCAGTTGAATTTTTGTGAACTTCAATGAAATATATTTTACACTTTTTTTTTCTTGGTTTGCACTTTAATGTCCTCAAATCATACTCAAATTGTCATTGGAGTCAAAGCGTTCTACAACAAAATACATTTTATACTTTGTTTGTTTCGAATTTGTACTTCACTTCTATCGAATTGAAATCAATGTTTCTACCTTGTTTCAGTTGAATTGAACAAAACTCAAAGAAACACATTTTATACTTTGTTTTTTCTTGGTTTGTACCTCAATTCCCTGAAATTGTACACAAATTGTCATTGGAATCGAAGTGTAGTTCAACGAGACACATTTGATACTTTGTTTGTTTCGGATTTGTACTTCATTTCCTTTGAAGAGTACTCATATTCCCTACCTCATTTCGATTGAAGTGAAGTGAACATCAACGAAACATATTTGGTACTTTATTTTTTCTTTGTTCGTAATTCAATTCCCTCAAATCAAACTCAAATTATCCTTGGAATCGAAGTGTATTTCAACAAAACATATTTCATACATTGTTCGTTCTGGATTTATACTTTACTTCCTTCGAATTGTTCTCAAATTCTCTACCTCGTTTAAGTTAAATTGAAGTAAACTTCAAAGAAACACATTTTGTACTTTGTTTTTCAATGGTTTGTACTTCAATTCCCTCAAATCAAACTCAAATTATCATTGGAATCGAAGTGTACTTCAACAAAATATATTTTATCATTAAAAGTTCTAGATTTGTACTTCGCTTCCATCAAATTGAAATCAAATTCCCTGCCCCATTTTAGTTGAAATGAAGTGAACTTCAAAGAAACAATTTTTATACTTTGATTTTTCTTAGTTCGTTCTTCAATTAACTGAAATCGTACATAAATTGTATTTGGAATCGTTGTGTATTTCAATGAAATGTATTTTATACTTTGTTTGTTCTTGGATTGTACTTCACTTTCTTCAAATTGTACTCAAATTTCATTTTTCTCGTTTCAGTTGAATTGAAGTGAACTTCAAAAACATACATTTTATACTCTATTTTTTCTTGGTTTATACTTCAATTTCCTCCAATCGTACTCAAATTGTCAATGGAATAGAAGGGTATTTCAACAAAATACATCTTATTATCTATTTGTTTCATATTTGTACTTCACTTCCATCGAATTGAACACAAATTCCCTGCCTCATTTCAATTGAACTAAAGTGAACTTCAAAGAAACACATTTTATACTTTATTTGCTCCGGGTTTGTTCTCCACTTCCTTCGAATTGTGCTCAAATTACTAGCCACATTTTTGTTGAATCGAGGTGAACATAAAAGAAACACATTTTATACTTTATTTATTTTTGGTTTGTACTTCAATTAACTCAAATCGTACTCAAATTGTCATTAGAATCGAAGTGTACTTCAATGAAACAAATTTTATGCTTTGTTTGTTCTAGGTTTGCATTTCACTTCCTTCGAATTGCACTCAAATTCCCTGTCTCGTTTCAGTTAAATGAAGTAAACTTCAAAGAAACACATTTTATACTCTATTTTTTTCATGGTTTGTACTTCAATTCCATCAAATCATACTCAAATTGTCATTGAAATCGAAGTGTACTTCAATAAGAAATATTTCATACTTTGTTTGTTTAGGGTTTGTACTACACTTCCTTCGAATTATACTCAAATTATGTACCTCGTTTTAGTGGAATTGACGTGAACTTTAAAGAAACACATTTTATACTTTTCTTTCTTTGTTAGTACTTCAATTTCCTTAAATCGTACTCAAATTTTCATTAGAATCGAAGTGTATTTCAACAAAACATATTTTTTACTTTGTTAGTTCCAGGTTTGTACTTCACTTTCTTCAAATTATACTCTAATTTTTTGCCATATTTCAGTTGAATTTTTGTGAGCTTCAATGAAGCACCATTTATACTCCATTTTTTCTTGGTTTGTACTTCAATGCCTTCAAATCGTACTCAAATTGTCATTGGAATTAAAGTATACTTCAACGAAACACATTTTATACCTCATTTGTTCTGAGTTTGTATTTCACTTCCTTTGAATTGTACTCAAATTCCCTACCTCGATTCAATTGAATTTATGTGACCTTCAATGAAATACATTTTACACTTTATTTTTTCCTGGTTTACACTTTGATGTCCTTAAATCATACTCAAATTATCATTGGAATCAAAGTGTACTTTGACAAAATACATTTTATACTTTGTTTGTTCTGAATTTGTACTTCACTTCCATCGAATTGAAATCAAATTTTCTGCCTCGTTTCAATTGAATTGAAGTGAACTTCAAAGTAACACGTTTTATACTTTGTTTTTTCTTGGTTTTTACTTCAATTCCCTCAAATCGTACACAAATTATTGTTGGAATCGAAGTGTACTTCAACGAAACACATTTTATACTTTGTTTGTTTTGAATTTGTACTTCATTTCCTTCGAATTGTACTCATATTCCGTACCTCATTTCGATTGAATTGAAGTGAATTCAAAGACATATTTTATACTTTATGTTTTCTTTGTTTGTTTTTCAATTTCCTTAAATCAAACTTAAATTGTTCTTGGAATTGAAATGTACTTCAACGAAACATATTTCATACAATGTTCATTCTAGATTTGTACTTCACTTTCTTTGAATTGTTCACAAATTCTTTGCCTTGTTTCAGTTAAATTGAAATGAACTTCATAGAAACACATTTTATACTCTGTTTTCCATGGTTTGTACTTTAATTCCCTCAAATCATACTTAAATTATCATTGGAATCGAAGTGTACTTTAACAAAATACATTTTACACTTTGTTTGTTCCGAATTTGTACTTCGCTTCCGTCGAATTGAAATCAAATTCCCTACCCCGTTTCAGTTGAAGTGAAGTGAATTTAAAAGAAAAAAATTTTACACTTTGATTTTTCTTGGTTTGTTCTTCAATTAACCGAAATCGTACACAAATTGCAATTGGAATCGATGTGTACTTCAACGAAATATATTTTATACTTTGTTTGTTCTTAGTTTGTACATCACTTCCCTCAAATTGTACTCAAATTTCATTTTTTGTGTTTTAGTTGAATTGAAGTGAATTCCAAAGAAACACATTTTAAACTTTATTTTTTCTTGGTCTGTAATTTAGTTAACTCAAATCGTACTAAGATTGTTATTGGAATTGAAGTGTACTTCAACTAAATACATTTTATACTTTGTTTTTCTTGGTTTTGTACTTCATTTCCTTCGAATTGTACTTAAATTCTCTGCTTCGTATAAGTTGAATTGAAGTGAACTTCAAAGAAACTTATTTTATGCTTTGTTTTTTCTTTGTTTGTACTTTAATTCCTTCAAATCGTACTCAAATTCTCATTGGAATTGAAGTGTAATTCAACGAAACATATTTTACACTTTATTTGCTCCGAGTTTGCACTTCATTTTCTTTGAATTGCACTCAAATTCCCTGCCACATTTCTATTGAATTGAGGTGAACCTAAAAGAAACACATTTTGTACTTTATTTTTTCTTGATTTGTACTTCAATTAACTCAAATCATACTCAAATTATCATTGCAATCGAAGTGTATTTCAATGAAATACATTTTGTAAATTGTTTGTTCTGGATTTGTACTTCACTTGTTTTAAATTGTTCTCAAATTCCCCGTCTCATTTCAGTTAAATTGATGTGAACTTCAAAAAAACATATTTTACACCCCATTTTTTCTTGATTTTTACTTCAATGCCCTTAAATCGTACTCAAATTGTCATTGTAATTGAACTGTAATTCGAAAAAACACATTTTATATTTTGTTTGTTCTAAGTTTGTACTTCATTTTCTTTAATGGTACTTAAATTTCCTGCTTCATTTTAGTTAAATGGAAGTGAACTTCAAGGAAACATATTTTATACATTATTCTTTCTTGGTTTGTACATCAATTCTATGAAATCGTGCACAAATTATCATTAGAATCGAAGTGTATTTAAACAATATACATTTTATACCTTGTTTGTTTCAGATTTCTACTTCACATCCTTCAATTTGTACTCATATTCCTTACCTCATTTCGATTGAAGTGAAGTGAACTTCAAAAAAATACATTTTGCACTTTATTTTTTCTTTGTTTGTAATTCAATTCCTTCAAATTGTACCCAAATTGTCTTCAAAATCGAAGTGCACTTCAACAAATTACATTTTATACTTTGTTTGTTCTAGATATATACTCAATTCCTTTGAATTGTACTCAAATCCCCTATCACATTTCTGTTGAATTGAGGTGAACCTAAAAGAAACACATTTTATACTTTATTTTTTCTTGGTTTGTACTTCAATTAACTTAAATCGTACTTAAATTATCATTGGAATCGAAGTATATTTCAATAAAACACATTTTATACTTCGTTAGCTCTAGGTTTGTACTTCTCTTCCTTCGAATTGTACTTTAATTTTGTGCCACATTTCAATTGAATTTATGTGAGCTTCAATGAAGCACAATTTATACACCATTTTTTCTTGATTTTCACTTCAATGCCCTCAAATCATACTCAAATTGTCATTGGAATTGAAGCGTACTTCAACGAAACACATTTTATACATTGTTTGTTCAGGTTCTGTAAATCACTTCATTTCAATTGTACTCAAATTTCGTGCCCCGTTTCAGTTGAATTTATGTGAACTTCAATGAAATACATGTTACACTTTATTTTTTCTTGGTTTACACTTTAATGTCCTCAAATCATACTCAAATTATCATTGGAAACAAAGTGTAGTTCAACAAAATATATTTTATACATGTTTGTTCTGGATTTGTACTTCACTTCCATCGAATGGAAATCAAATTTCCTGCCTTGTTTCAGTTGAATTGAAGTGAACATTGAAGAAACATATTTTATACTTTGTTTTTCTTGGTTTGTACTTTACTTCCCTTAAATCGTACACAAATTACCATTGGAATCGAAGTGTACTTCAACGAAATACATTTTATACTTTGTTTGTTATATGTTTGTACTTCACTTCCTTCGAATTGTACTTAAATTTTGTTTTTCGCATTTCTATTGAATTGAAGTGAATTTCAAATAAACACATTTTGTACTCTATTTTTTCTTTGTTTGTACTTTAATTCCCTCAAATTGTACTCGAATTATCATTGGAATTGAAGTGTACTTCAACGAAACACATTTTACACTTTATTT
>JACGDI010005475.1:5286908-5334299 GCA_014898725.1 Jacaranda copaia | reverse complement strand
GCAGGGAATTTGATTTTCATTCGAAGAAAATGAAGTACAAACCCTGAAAGAACAAAGTAAAAAATTTATTTCTTTGAATTTCGCTTCGATTCAATTGAATCAAGGCAGGGAATTTGAGTTCCATTTGAAGAAAATGAAGTACAAATCCTGAAAGAATGAAGTATAAAATCTATTTCATTGAATTTTGCTTCAATTCAATTAAATCGAGGCAGGAAATTTGAGTTCCATTCGAAGGAAATGAAATGTAATTATGCAATAACGATATATGAAATTTGTTTCTTTGAATTTCACTTCATTTCAATTGAATTGTAGCAGGAAATTTGAGTTTTATTCGAAGAAAATTAAGCATAATCCTGAAATAATGAAGTATAAAATTTGTTTCTTTGAATTTCTCTATGATTCAATTGAATTGAGGTAGGGAATTTGATTTTCATTAAATGGAAATATACTACAAACCCTGAAAGAATGAAATATAAAATTTGTTTTTTTGAATTTCAATTCAATTCAATTGAATTAAGGCAGGGAATTTGATTTCTATTTGGAGGAAATGAAGTACAAATCCTTAAAGAATGAAGTATAAAATTTATTTCTTTGAATTTCACTTTGGTTTAATTGAATTGATGCAGGAAATTTGAGTTTCATTTGAAGGAAATGAAGTACAATCTAGAAATAATGAAGTATGAAATTTCCTTCTTTGAATTTCACTTCTATTCAATTGAATCAAGGTAGGAATTTGAGTTCCATTCGAAGGAAATGAAGTACGAATGCTGAAACAACAGAGTATAAAATTTGTTTCTTTGTAATTCACATCGATTCAATTAAATCGAGGCAGGGATTTTGAGTTCGTTTAGAAGAAAATGAAGTACAAACCCTGAAATAATGAAGTATAATATTTCTTTCTTTGAAGTTCCCTTCTATTCAATTGAATTGAGGTAGGAAATTTGATTTCCATTCAAAGGAAATAAAATACAAACCCCAAAACAACGAAGTATAAAATTTGTTTCGTTCAATGTCACTTTGATTCAATTGAATTGAGAAAAGAAATTCAATTTCTATTCGAAGAAAATGATGTACAAACCCTGAAAGAATGAAGTATAAAATTCGTTTCTTTGAATTTCACTTCGATTCAATTGAATCGAGGCAGAATATTTGAGTTCCATTCAAAAGAAATGAAATACAATCTAGAAATAACGAAGTATAAAAGTTGTTTTTTTTGAAATTCACTTCGATTCAATTGAATCGAGGCTGGGAATTTGGTTTCCATTCAAAGGAAATGAAGTACAAACTCTGAAAGAACAAAGTATAAAGTTTATTTCTTTGAATTTCACTTCGATTCAATTAAATCAATGCAGGGAATATGAGTTCCATTTGAAGGAAATAAAGTACAAACCCTGAAATAACGAAGTATAAAATTTCTTTCTTAGAAGTTCCTTTCGATTCAATTGAACTGAGGTAGGAAATTTAATTTTCATTTGGAGAAAATAAAGTACAAACACTGAAACAACAAAGTATAAAATTTGGTTATTAGAATTTCACTTCGATTAAACTGAATCAAGGCTAGGAATTTGAGTTTGATTTGACAGAATTGAAGTAAAAGCCCTAAAATAATGAAATATAAAACTTCTTTCTTTGAAGTTTGCTTCGATTCAATTGAACCGGGGCAGAAAATTTGATTTCCATTCAAAGGAAATGAAGTAGAAATTTGATAGAACAAAGTATAAAATTTGTTACATTGAATTTCATTTTGATTCAATTGAACTGAGGCAGGAAATTAGAGTTCCATTCGAAGGAAATGAAGTATAATCCTAAAATAACAAAGTATAAAATTTGTTTCTTTGAGTTTCACATCGATTCAATTGAATTGAGGCAAGGAATTTGAGTTTCTTTCGAAGGAAATGAAGTACAAATGTTGAAACAACAAAGTATAAGATTTGTTTCTTTGTATTTCACATCGATTCAATTGAGCAAAGGCAGGAAATTTGAGTACCATTCGAAGGAAATGAATTACAAACCCTGAAATAACAAAGTGTAAAATTTATTTCTTTGAAGTTTTCTTCTATTCAATTGAACAGATATAGGAAATTTGATTACCATTCAAAGGAAATGAAGTACAAACCCTGAAAGAACGAAGTATAAAATTTGTTTCTTTGTATTTCACTTCGATTCAATTGAATCGAGGCACTAAATTTATTTTCATTCAAAGAAAATGAAGTACAAACCTTGAAAGAATGAAGTATAAAATTTGTTTCTTTAAATTTCACTTCGATTCAATTGAATCGAGGCAGAGAATTTAATTTCCATTCAAAGGAATTGATGTACAAACCCTAAAAGAATGAAGTATAAAATTTATTTCTTTAAATTACACTTTGATTCAATTGAATTGAAGCAAGGAATTTGAGTTCCACTCAATGGAAATGAAGTACAAATGCTGAAACAATGAAGTATAAAATTTGTTTCATTGAATTTCACATCGATTTAATTGAATCGAGGTAGGAAATTTATATTCTACTCGAAGGAAAAAAAGTACCAAACCTGAAATAATGAAGTATAAAATTTATTTCTTTGACTTTATCTTCGATTCAATTGACTCGTGGCAGGAAATTTGATTTTCATTCGAAGGAAATGAAGTACAAACCCTAAAATAACGAAGTATAAATTTTTTCTCTTTGATATTCTCTTTGATTCAATAGAATTGAAGCAGGAAATTTGATTTCCATTTGAAGGAAACAAAGTTCAAATCCTGAAAGAACGAAGTATGAAATTTGTTCCTTTGAATTTCACTTCAATTTAATTGAACCGTGGAAGGAAATTTGGGTTCCACTTGGAGGAAATCAAGTATAATCCTAAAATAACGAAGTATAAAATTTGTTTCTTTGAATTTCACATCAACTCAACCAAATTGAGGCGGGGAGTCTGAGTTCCATTCGAAGGAATTGAATTGCAATCCTAAAATAATGAAGTATAAATTTTTTTCTTTGAAGTTTACTTTGATTCAATTTAATTGAGGTAGGGAATTTGATTTCCATTCGACGAAAATGAACTACAAACCCTAAAAGAATGAAGTATTAAATTTGTACCTATGTATTTCACATTGATTCAATTAAATCGAGGTAGGAAATTTGAGTTCCATTAGAAGAAAATAAAGTACAAACTCTAAAATAACAAAGTATAAAAATTTTTTCTTTGAAGTTCTATCCTATTCAATTGAACCGAGGCTGGAAATTTGATTTCCATTCGAAGGAAATAAAGTATAAACTTTGAAAGAACAAAGTATAAAATTTATTTCTCTGAACACTTCGATTCAATTGAATTGAGACAGGAAATTTGAGTTTCATTTGAAGAAAATGAAGTACAATCCTAAAATAACGAAGTATAAAATTTGTTTCTTTGAAGTTCAGTTTGATTCAATTGAATCGAGGCAGGAAATTTGAGTTTCATTCGAAAAAAATAAAGTTTAAACCCTAAAATAACAAAGTATAAAATTTCTTTCATTGACGTTTCTTTCAATTCAATTGAACCAAGACAGGTAATTTGATTTCCATTCATAGGAAATGATGTACAAATGCTGAAACAATGAAGTACAAAATTTGTTTCTATGAATTTCACTTCCATTCAATTGAATCGAGGCAGGGAATTTGAGTTCCATTCGAAGAAAATGAAGTACAAACCCTGAATGAACAAAGTATAAAGTTTGTTTCTTTGAATTTGACTTTGATTCAATTGAATCGAGGTAGGAAATTTGAGTTCCATTTGAAGGAAATAAAGTATAATCCTTCAATAACGATGTATGGAATTTTTTCCTTTGAATTTCACTTCATTTCAATTGAATTGAGGTAGGGAATTTGAGTTCCATTTGAAAGAAATGAAGTACAAATGCTGAAATAATGAAGCATAAAATTTGTTTTTTTGAATTTCACTTTGATTCAATTGAATCGAGTAGGAAATTTGAGTTCCATTCGAAGGAAATGAAGTACAATCCTGCAATAACGATGTATGAAATTTATTTCTTTAAATTTCACTTCAATTCAATTGAATTGAGGCAAGGAATTTGAGTTCCATTCGCAGGAAATGAAGTACAAATGCTAAAACAACGAAGTATTAAATTTTGTTCTTTGAATTTTACTTCGATTCAATTGAATTGAGGTAGAAAATATGAGTTCCATTTGAAGGAAATAAAGTACAAACCCTAAAATAACATAGTATAAAATTTATTTCTTTGAATTTCACTTTGATTCAATTGAATAAAAGCAGGAAATTTGATTTCCATTCAAAGGAAATGAAGTACAAATCTTGAAAAAGCAAAGTATAAAATTTGTTTATTTGAATTTGACGTCGATTCAATTGAATCAAGGTATGTAATTTGAGTTCCATTTGAAGAAAATGAAGTACAATCCTGTAATAACGATGTATGAAATTTGTGTCTTTGAGTTTTACTTTGATTCAATTGAATCGAGGCAAGGAATTTGAGTTCCATTTGAAGAAAGTGAAGTACAAATGCTAAAACAACGAAGTATAAAATTTATTTCTTTGAATTTCACTTCGATTCAATTAAATTGAGACATGAAATTTGAGTTCCATTCAAAGAAAATGAAGTACAAATCCTAAAATAATAAAGTATAAAATTTGTTTCTTTGAATTTCACTTTGATTCAATTAAATCGAGGCAGGAAATTTGAATTCCATTCTAAGGAAATGAAGTAAAAATCCTAAAAAATGAAGTATAAAATTTATTTCTTTGAAGTTCACTTCGATTCAATTGAATCGATGTAGGGAATTAAGTTTCATTCGAAGGAAATGAAGTAAAAATCCTTAAAAAGTGAAGTATAAAATTTATTTTGTTGAAGTGCAATTCAGTTCAATTGAATATGCCCAGTGAGTTTGTGTATAATTCCAAAGAAATGAAGTACATATTCGAAACTATGGAAGTATAAAATAAAATTCTTTAAAGTATAAAATTTAACTAATTTACTGATTCTTTGCATGTTCAATGATTATGCCCTGTTCTATCCCACATTTTATACTTAATTACACGTTTCTCAATTTTGTGATGGAATTCTCTGTGTCCTTCTTCGCCCAGGTTGAGATCGGCAATTAGGTACATTAATTAGTCCATCATCATCTGGCTGGAATAGATTCATATCAATTGTAGGAATAGGGTTTGTCACTGCTAGGTATACTTGTTGATACGTCTCAACTCGGTAGTATTGATCAGTGAAGTTATACAACAAAAGTGACCTTGACTCGATACAAGCATAAGTATGCTTATATTGTATTTTATCAATCTACCATGCTTTGCACGAACAAACCTTGCCATATAAATCTACAATATACAATTTATCTTGCTCAATCACCTCAAAGCTTTAGCCATTAGACATGACAACTTTTAAGTTACAATAATGAATATGATTGATTGCCAATTTCTTCTCTTGCTTGGGACATATTTGACCAACCATCTTATGAGATTCTTCTTGTCGATCATGCATCATAACCATTATTTACGTGCGTATGTGATCAACCATGGATACAATTGGCATAAATCGAGTTGGTTTAACCCAATTATTCCAATATTCTGCTTGATTATTGTTTATTACTCCCCATCAATCTTCACTAAATAAGAAATTTGCCCAACATGGTAGGTCAGATTGCATAATAAAGTCTCTGACAAGCGGTAACAACTCTAAAATGCTGTCTATATGTCGTATATGCTCCTGCCTGGTAGGTGCATATGCAGCTTTCATAAAAATAGAGCACAAATATTTCTTGTTATGTAGAGGGTACTTTCTTAATACCTAAATTTAAATAATAGAATAGTATTGTGCTAAATTTTATGAATTAGAGTTTATTTCACATAATAATTTCACAAACAAAGATAAAGGACACCTACTTATTTCTTAAAGTTATCCACTAAGTGTCTCAAGCAATATGCATGGTGGCTACTGGGAAATATCATGGGGATGGCCTTAAGAAGACCTGGATGTCGATCAAAGAAGAAAGTGAACCTTGATAAGCCAAACTGATATTGAGAAACTAAGACACTTCTTAGCTTGAAGCAGAACCACTCCTAATTAATATCATTTTTTGAGTCAATAATTGCATACGCTAGCATGAATAAGCCATCATTAGCATCCTTACCAATAGCACTGAGTAAGCATTCTTTGTATTTATTTTAATATGGGTGCCGTCTAAAAATATTAATAGCTTGTATCCCCTGAGAAAAGCAATAAGGCAGGCATTGAACCATATAAATAGCTGACAAAAGTTTTTACTAATTGGGTCAATCTCACAGTCTACAATACTTCCAGGGTTTGCCCTCTTCACAGCATCATAGTACCACCTTAACTTATCATAAGATCCCTTTTCAGCACCATGGATATCTTACATAGCTAATTCCTTACCCATCCAAGCTTTATGTTACCTAAGTTCCACACTGTATTTTCTATAGACATCTTTTAAAATGGTGGAGGGCCGATAACATGGCTCTGATCTCAATTTATCCTTTACAATGTTAGCAACCCAAATAGAATTGGCTTTTGGATGTCCCCTTGTTTGAAGATTAGCCTCACCACATGTGTGCTCTAGATTGCATTTTTGATTGCCAAATAATTTATCAGCCTCGTGCCTTGATGTGTAGATTTTTCATTTGCAATTTTCATCACTACAAACGGCTATGATTTTTTTGCTGTCATTTTTTTGTATTTAAATGACTGCAAAGTAGACACCGCATAATTTTTAAGCATAATTTTGAACTCCTAAGCTTTCTTGAATGTCTGACCCTCCCTATATATACAATTCCTCCATGCATCAATTGAGTTGCTAGTTAAATGTCAAACCAATTTCCTCCTCGACTGCATCTCTTGAGGTTGGCAAATAAAGCATAATTTCATAAAAAATAAGTACAATTTTAATAAATTGAAGTATAAAACCCTAGCAATTGGAGTACAATTTTTGATAATCCCTTAGTAGAACACTTGAAGTATAAAACTTAAATAATAGAGTACAATTTTATGTAAAATGAACTATAATTTTAGATAACTGGAGTATAAGTTTGTATAAGATGAAGTACAATTTTGATAGTTTAAAAGTATAAAACCCTGGCAACTACATTACAGTCTTGGATAATCAATACATAGAACATATGAAGTATAGAATTTCAATGAATAGAGTACATTTTTAGGTAAAATAAAGTATAAAATGAAGTATAATTTCAGAAAAAAATTAAAATTTTAAATAAAGTTTGGATAATCAATAAATAGAACACTTGAAGTAAAGAACTTCAATGAATATAGTACATGTTTAGGTAAAATGAAGTATAATTTCAGAAAAAAAGAAGTACAATTTTAGATAAAGTGAAATATTATAATAAATTCAGATAATAGAATTCATGTTTAGACATAATGAAGTACAATTTTGGAACACTTAAAGTATAGCACTTTAATGAACAGATTACATGCTTTTTAAAATGAAGCAAGTATAATTTCAGAAATGGAAGTATAATCTTACATATAAGAAAGTACAATTTCAGAACCTATGAAGTATAAAATCCCCGCAAAAGAAGTATAATTTTTGATAATCAATAAATAGAACACTTGAGGTGTAGAAAATCAATGAATAGAGTACAGGTTTAGGTAAAATGAATTATAAAATGAAGTATAATTTCAGCAAAAAAAAAGTACAATTTTAATAATGTGAAGTATAATTTTCAAATATTTGAAGTACAAAACCCTGACAACTGCAGTACAATTTTGATAATGCATTAGTAGAACACTTCAAGTATAAAACTTAAATTATAGAGTACAATTTTATGTGAAATGAAGTATAATTTTAAATAACTAGACTACAAATTTGTATAAAGTGGAGTAGTTTAAGTATAAAACCCTAGCAACTGCAGTACAAATCATAGAGTACAATTTTATGTGAAATGAAGTATAATTTTAGATAACTAGACTACAAATTTGTATAAAGTGGAGTAGTTTAAGTATAAAACCCTAACAACTGTAGTACAATTTGGAATAATCATTAAATAGAATACTTGAAGTATAGAAAATCAATGAATAGAGTACAGGTTTAGGAAAATGAAGAAGTATAATTTCAGAAGAAAATAAAGTATAATTTTAGATAAAGTGAATTATAATTTTCAAATTTCTGAAGTATAAAATCTCAAAAACGGTGTTACAATTTTTGATAAAAGTTTTATTGAATACTTGAAGTATAAAACTTAAATAATGATATACAATTTTTGTCAAATAAATTGCAATTTTATTTGCAATGAAGTATAATATAGAACTCTCTAAAGTAGAGAAAGATTTTCAAATAAATGGAGTACAATTTCAGAACTCTTGATGTACAAAACTTTACAAACTGCAGTACATTTAGATTATGTGAAGGTATTAACTTAAAACATCACAGCTCTTCTTGGCACTGCTGCTGGATTCAACCTTTCGGTTTACTAGGATGTCACCAATGTTCATCTTTAATGTCAAATGCAGTAAGACCATATTTAAAACATCTCTATCATCAGTCAATGTCATGTACAGTCTTTGATGTAGAGCTACATATCGCAAACTGAAGAGCTCGATATTGATTTCACTCCATTTTCTTGTGAGATTAATGTATATGTCCATTAAAGTTGTAGTATCCTTAATGGACATTATATGGAGTTGGTCTTTGTAGCGGCAACTCCCCAACAATTGATTGAACACTCTAGCTTTACTACTGGTAGACATTGTCGAAAAAATACAAGAAACTCAGAAGCAACTGAGAAGTAGAAAAAACCCAAAAATAAAGATTAAACTAGAAAATAATGAAAATAAAAAGAGAAGAAGACAATGTAGATACCGGGTTGATAGTTGTTTCTCGTTTCCACCGTGGAGCTGCTTGTGATTTTTTTTCCTTTCTATTTTTGGAAATGATACTAATGTTGGTAGGGTTTACTGTTGCCTTTTGTTTATTATAATAAAGAAGTGAAAAAAAATGAGTGAAAATATTACACTTAAGGGCATTTTTGTCAAATCAGGTGAGTAGGGAGTAAACTCTAAAATTCTTACAAAATTAGGGAGTTTAGTCTAACAAAAATCAAATGGGGACTAATCCAAAAAAAAGAAAGTGGGTTTGGCACTTTTAAATATGTCTTCCATAAATAATTGGGTTTATTATGAAAATTAAAGATGGCCAGAAGCCTATTACTGGAAATTGAGAATTTATTTTATTGGTCCAACTAGGAATCTAAATCCAAAATTTGATACTCCCTTAATCGATTCATGATTCATGCATCAATTATAAAATAGTCTCTAATTAGTCAGTAATAATTTTATCTTGTCATATTAAACTCCTGTATAATCCTCTCTCTAAAAAAAAACCTCCTATTTAATCCATACATATAATACTTGAAAAAATCCTACTAATGAGGTAGAAAGCTGTATATAGTAAAAGGAGTACTGTTTGGGGTATATTCGACTAGAGAGATCGAGTAATCCAACTTATGTTCTTCTTAAGGTTTGAGATCTGCAACAATCAATGCATGTTAAACTAGTCGAGGTGCCCCTTGCTAAGGCACTCTGATTCTCATGTCAGTTCTGGTTGAGATAAGGTAATCGAACAGAGTATGGAGCGTATTTGGCATTACTTGGAGCGTGGTTGATATGAGGTATTAATAGCCTTCTTTAGGCGTGATTTGTCAATGGTGCCCCTTCCAGGTGAAGTGGGCTTTAGTCCTTACCGGGGGGTTAATGGTCATTCCAAATCTTGAAACTATTCCAATTGGCACAATTTTCTATTTTCAATGGTGAACAGTACCTTTGGTAAGTGCCTCTCTGCCAAAGGCGGTGACAAGACTGGGGTAGAGTTGGTAGCAGCAACCATACCGACTGTCATGTGTCATTAATGCGGAGGCATGTTGTCTGTTAGAATAATAAATATGGCATGGATCTGAGTCAGCATCAAAGAAAGAGACTTGAGGTTGACAATGGTTGAACGAACCTAGCTGGTCGACCATTTAATTGATCAACCTAGTACATGGTAGAATAGGCTAGAATAGGTGATGCATCCAGTTGAGCACGATTGATAATAGTTTACTTGACTAGATAGTTGTTGTCAAATAGGTTAGCTCCAAAACTGATGTTGGGCTTAGCGGGCCTATTAGGCTAAATGAAACTAACGGTGGGTTTAGTGAGCTTGCTGGGTTATCCCATATCACCTATAGTATTGATTGATACCAATGATTCCATATCCCAAAAAATGGCATTGACTAATACTAGAATAGAGCCCATCAACAAGCTTCTTGATGCTCGAGTTCATGTCTCGAACCTACACATTTGACTTTGTAATCTCAATGTCCCTAAAATTTGCATGCAATTCAACTATGCAAGTCAGATATCATCATCAAACCTGGAAACCCAAGTGCACTATCTAAATTTGTCAATCCCTTCCTATCAACAAAGGAAAACCCCACTATGTCTATCATTTGATGTGCATTCACAAAAACAAAATGCTACATTAGCAGTGTTAAAAAGTCACTTAATTATATAGTATTATAGTGATATTTTTATATATAATAATATTTTTCAAAAGTGTCATCTCAGTAAGTGTAGGTGAAAATAAGAATGCCACTACATTTACTCTTTTCTGTGGCATTAATAAAATGTAACATGAAATGAAATAATCACATATTAAAATTCATAAGAAATGCTTTAATTGAAATATTTAAATGCCACAATTTATTTAAAAAATGGTAGGCTAATATATCACAATAATTGCGTATAGTAACATATTAAAATGCCACAAAAATTTTTATCAAATGACATGATAACATGTAATAAAAATGTAATAGATAACATATTAAAATGCAATAAAAAGTTTCTTTTAATGACATATTATCATGCTACAAAAAGATATAGTAAATGATGTATTAAAATGTCACAAAACGGTTTTTTAAATGACATGTTAATGTGCCATAAAATAGTACCCAAACAGCATCTTAAAATGCTAAATTTAATTTTGTTAGCACTTTAACATAACACAATATCCATAAAATATTGCATTTAAAAATGTCATAAAAATGTACTTTCGTCACACTTCAGCTTTTCATTTTTTTTATATTGTTACCTTACAAATGTCTCAAAAAAATTAGTCACCGACATTTTAAAATGTTGTATAAATCATTAATTTGGCATTTTAAAGTATCACCCTAATCTTAAATATTAATGCACATTAGAATCTTATAATATTCATTTCAATCACTAACAGTATCTAAGTTATCGGCAAATATTTAAAACAAACAATTATAATAGTTGATCTTGTGTCATATAAATAATAATCACCTTCTTAGAAAGATCACTTATCAATAACATGTTCTCAATGATTAAACAAAAGTTATAAATAGCTCTATTAGGAGGCTAGAATACTAATGTACTTTTACAAATTGCAGAAAGCATCTAAATCAATAATAAAGGCGAGAATCCAATGCTTGAATGATATATCTTCTAAAAGCATTTGTATTTTCCATGAAGTTGAGAATCTATATCCTTCCAAATTTGCATGAGTAGGATAAACAATATAAAAAAGTAATCATTATCATGTATAAGTTGCAGTAACATAAAGCAATTCAGACTAATGTTTAACAACATTTTAAGAAATTGTAATGCCATCAATCGTATCATGAAAGCTTTTGGCCAAGCAATGTTATCTCTAACAGGTTGTCCAATAGTCATATATTATCCATATAATCTAACTAGTTGTTCATTAGGTTTTATAACAACTCGTACATATACTTCCCAATACTTGTGTCCCAATTCTTGTTCGCCACTACAAGAAAATTGGCATTTAACGGCACTAACTTGGTGACATTTTATAATATAATGATACAATAAAGTATTATGGTGACAGTTGTAAATGAAAGCTACTATAATTTAATATTTGATGGCATTTGATAATTAAATAATAAATAAATAGTCAAATTTCGTTGGAAATGCCAAGATAAATGTATTTCAAAGACATTTAACCAGTGTCACTAATTTGTTTTTTAGAAAAATGACACTAATATGAAGTTACAGTGTCATTTGAAGAAAAATATCATAAAATATTTAGTGGCATTTATAGTATGATGACATACAAAGTAATATAATGACAGTCAGAAAAAAAAATGTCACTATAATAAAATATTTGTGGCATTTGATTATTAGATGACATATAAAATAATGGTATTTGATTAAATATGCCAACAAAAATATAATTTGAAGGTATTTAACCAGTGCATTGATTTTTCATAAAAATTGTCACTCATATTTATTTAAGGTATCTCTTAGAAAAAATATCACAAAATATTAAGTGACACTAATGTAGAAGGTGTTTGGCTAAGCTTATTACATCTTATAAGATGTTACTGGAGCTTATAAGATGTTAGATTTTTTTTTTAAAAAAAATAATAAGTTCTTAATTTGTTTGGATAAAATAAGATGTTCGAGCTTATATGATATTAGTAATGAAAATTTGGTAATTAATATGACTAAAATTAAGAAAGCTTGTTAAGGTCTTACACATAAGTTAGGAATTCCTAACTTTTTTAGAAAGAGCTTATAAGCTCCCAACATCTTATTTTAGTAGCTTATAAGCTCTTTTCTTAAAAAAAAATACCAAATACCTTTTGACATCTTTTAAACTCCCAAGCATCTTATAAGATGCTTTGAGAAGTTTATAAGCTCATCCAAGCACCCTCTTAATGATATTCGATAGTGTAATAACACACAAAAGTAATATGATGATAATAATTGAAAAATATCAATATAATACAACACTTACTGGCAATAATTTGATCAATAAGTGACAACAAAAATAGTGAGAATGGATTGAAAATGCCAGCATAAACGTATTTGGAAGGGATTTAAGTAGTGCCATTAATTTTTTTTAATAATGGGACTCATATTTATTTAGGATGTAATTTGAAAAAGATATCGCAAAGTTTTTAAAGGCACTGATTTAACACAATTTTATAGTATAGAGACACATTAAAGTAATATAGAAATAGTAATAAAAAATGCGACTATAATATAATGCTTATTGGTAGTTGATTAATAAATGTTATAAAAATGTAATTTTATTGAAATTCCTATTGTAACTATATGTTAAAAGTATTTAACTAGCATCACGGCATTTTTCTAGAAAAAACAAAAAATCACTCATAAGTTAGATATGGTGTGACATGAAATAAATATCACAAAAATAGATAAAGTATATAGTTATTAATAACTATAAAATTTATAATTTATTTCTTATCATAATTTGTTGATTAAATTAACTGCTTAATACAATTTTAATGTGTCGAGTAAATTAACCATAGTTTTCAAGAAGTATAAAATACTTAAGTTTTTGCCCATTTATTCTCCTCACCTATGCATTACTTTGTTTTAATATTTTCTCTCTAAATATAATGTCTCACACCTTTCCAAATGTATTATTTAATAAAATAATTTCAAGTATATATTTAAATAATTGAAAAAATATGCTTTGAAAGTATAAAAATGTAATAATATTTTTGAATATTTATAATTGACATTAGGTGGGTAGTTTGATGGTGAACTCGTATCGTTTCACGTAAAATGTTGCTAGTTTGAGTCTTATATAGGACAATTGGAGCATGTTGGAGTCACATATATGGGGTGTTGGAGATAAATTAAGATGTCATTCAAAAAATTATTTTTGGCATTTAACTTTGCATGTTATTTAATTATTTTTTATGGCATGTTAGTGTGTCATCTTAAAAAAAAATCTTTTGTTGCATTTTAACATCACTATATGCATTTCTTGTGGCACGCTAGCATGTTATTTAGAAGTATCTTTGTGACATTTTAATATGCTATTTATTGTATTTCTTATGGCTCATTACCTAGTCATTTAAAGAAACTTTTGTAGGATTTTAACCTAGTACTACATACAATTTGTAGTTGCATATTAGCATGTCACTTAAATAATTTTTAATAGCACTTGACATGTTATTTAATGCATTTTTTGTGATATTTTAACGTATTATTTGATGCAATTTTTGTCGCATTTTATTGATGTCAAAACAAAGGTAATTTAGTAACATTTATGTCTTTAGCTATACTGCTATAAGTGGCAGTTTAAAAAAATATCGTAAAATATAAAATTTCCACTATAGTGTTATTTTTAAGTGGCATATTTTAGTGTCTTTAATGCTTGATTTTGTTATAGTGTGCCCACTGCATTAGTTGCATTAGTGCTATAAATTAATCCAATAGCTATTGTTTTAGTAGGCTTAATTATACTCTTCAAACACACTATCTCACCAATCTAAAAAATAAGAAAAGAAAAAATAGATACAACAATTATTAGACCAAGAGTAACTAGTGAATAAGAACACGATATAATGGCATGTAAAATATAAAATATAACGACAAGAGTAAACAAAAATGAATTAGATGAGAAAATGTCTAAAGCAAAATTTTAAACCAATGAATATTTAAACACAAGAAACTTAATATCCTTGTTATATTGAAAAACAAAAAATAAAAATTCTTATCAATTCAATATCAAATTGCACCTATATAATTTCACCTAAATATTGTTAGTAGGACTACTAATAGTATTAGTAAATAAGTAAATACGTCTAGTTATCTATGTTTTTTTTAATTTTCTTATGATAGTATCTTTCTGCACTGCAAGTATTCTTCAATAAGTAATAGGTGGAAATAAAACCACCAATAATAATCGATAGAAGCACATAATACATAATTTGTTCTTTATCAGCCCAACAACTGACCTAATGAATCTAATCTAATACTCCTTAATTGATCTCATTCATGCATTAGGCACAACTGATGGACCAATTAATAAACGTGTTATTCTTAATCTCACTATAATTATAACAATCATCATGTGATAATATTCTTAATCACACGACACCTTGCTTAATCACTGAGTAGAACTAAGTGAAAATATATAATTCTTCTCATATTAGTTCCATAAAAAATCCCTTCAAACATGAAATGAAAACCACCAGTGCATCTATATTATATATCACATGAAATACTAGTGACCCATACAAACAATCACTCCATATGTCTTAAGAAATGGCATTAGCTAATAATGGAGTATAGTCCACAAAAGAGCTTCTTGATGCTCATGCGCATATTTGGAACCACATATTTAACTTCATAAACTCAATGTCCCTAAAATGTGCAATTCAACTACGCATACTAGATATCATCCACAACAATGGCAAACTACTCACATTCTTTAAATTAGTTGATGCCTAATGTCCATCAACAAAGCAAAATCTGATGGTGTCTATAGTCTCATGTGCATCCTAATCCATTCTAAGTTCTTCCTCAAGGCCAAGATCTCTAAGGATGACAATGAAGAGGAGGAAGGCTATTGGTTCACACCATCTTCCCATCTCCTCTTGAGAAATGAGCTCTTGAGCATAGCGCCCTTTGCACTAGCCATGCTCAACCAAATCTTTGTATATCCATGGCATCATATGAATGAATGGTTTGAAAATGAGGCTCACACATCATTTTTCACCAAATAAGGGATGACGATTTGGGATTATGCTGGGATTGAAGAAATGTAATGCCCCACAATTTTATTTCATATTTAATCGATTACTTTACCATATTTTATTTTATTTATTATTTTTCTATTATTAATTTATTTATTATATCAATTAAAAGATGAAATACACATATGTGTGTGTGTGTGTGAGTGTGTGTATATTTGACACTAGATTTACTTCTTGATTAATAGTAAGAATATTCAAGGTCATAAATTTATATATTAGATATTTCAATTATTGAAATAGTAGTAGTAGTAGTAGTAGTAATAATAATAATAGGAACAAGAAGAAGAAGAAGAAGAAGAAGAAGAAGAAGAAGTTATAATTTCTTATACTAATGTTATATTGTTACTTGGGATTAAATCATTGAGGCTTTAGGAATCGATAAAAATGTACTAGAATTTAGTAGGATTGTCCTAACTTTAGAAGATAATTATGAGAGACCAAATTGTACTAAATTGCTTCCTTTAGTTATATACAAGGATATAAGTCATACAATCTAAAACCTTAGCCACACAGGAAGAGAGAGAGAGAGAGAGAGAGAGAGAGAGAGAGAGAGAGATGGCAAAAAGGGAGAAAGGAAAAAGTGAGAAGAAAAGCCTTCTTAACTGATTGGTGTCTCTTTGTAGTCGTCTTCCCTCTATTGATATATTTTTGTTTCATACCTCCAAATTTTGATTGCTTAACTCTTGAACATCTAATCAAGATTCCTTCTTGTAATTTTCATCTGAACATTCTTTAAACATTCATTTGCTGTTGAAACATATTCTTCATCTTTCTATGGAGTCACTTTTACATTATTAGGTAGAAGCTATAGAGTTTTGTTATCTAGGTTTCTTGTGAAAACTGAAAATTGTATGTGTTTTGTGTGTGTATATATAGATATGAAGAACATAGGATCGAGAAAGAAGAAAAAAGGCAAGTAAAATTTATATGTTGCTATATGACGTGATTCATGTAGCCTACGACATTAGTGAGGAATTAATTTTGGTGATAATAGTGCTACTACTTGTCTTCCATAGAATCGTATAAGGGATTTGGTTTCTTCATCATCCAATGAATACCTAAATTTTCTTTTCTATTATATAATAGAGATGAGTTGCAAATGTTGAGCATATATTGGCCAATTTTGAATTGCAATCAACCAATTACAAGAAAACATATATATTATGATTTTAATGCTTCTAAACTAGCAATTAAATTTGATGATTAACTAATTACAATTATTGTTACTACTACTATTACAATTAGTTGGATTCAACTTGGTTTGGGTGCAAGGGACTTCACTGCGCAGCAATGGGCTTGCCAGTTGAACCTCAAGCCCCCATAGCCTAATTCCTGCAGATAAAATAGAAGTCGTTTGTAGTTGAGGTAGGTAGTAGAAATTCTCGAGGACATTCAAGCACTGTTTTGGTAAGGTCACACTTACTTAGAGCATAAAAAACTATTATGGTAGGAGTCATAAGGTTGATTGGCAACAACAAAAACTATATGATCATCAAATTTAAATTGTTAGTCTAGAAAACTATTTATTAAATTCTTGATTCGTTACTACTTGATTGTTTAATGATTTTTTCTTATATTTATCCCTAATATTTTCATCGTACAAATCATGTTAAAATTCATAAACTCATATTGCACACACTTGGAATTTACTAAGTCTTTTACTCATACTCTTTTTCTTTTCTTTAACTTTCCTTTGGTAGACCCAAATCCTGGTCTTATTGAGGGTGTTGAACCTGCTTTTGGCAAGAATCAAAATTGAAGGTTTTCTTTTTGGGATAAGGACCATGCAGTAGCTTTAGTTTTATTATCTTGTTGACAAATTAGTTCTTCTCCTTTAATGATTTTCTAGTTGAGGGAAGTATATTAGGCATTTTGAGTTTCTATGTTGCAAGAATTATTTCAATTATTATGAATGTTAGAGTTTTTTTATTTAAGATCTTGATTTTAGATAAGTGATTTATTTTTATTTAGGATTGAATTTTACGCCTCAAGACTAGATTATATAATTCAAAATTTTGGGCTATGATCTTGTTATATACAAGAAGATAAGATATACACTCTAAAACCTTAGCCACACAGGAAGAGACAGAGAGAGAGAGAGAGAGAGAGAGAGAGAGAGAGAGAGAGAGAGAGAGAGAGAGAGAGAGAGAGAGAGAGAGAGAGAGAGATGGTAAAAAGGGAGAAAGAAAAAAGTGAGAAGAAAAGCCTTCTTAACTGATTGGTGTCTCTTTGTAGTCGTCTGCCCTCTATTGATATATTTTTGTTTCATACATCCAAATTTTGATTGCTTAACTCTTGAACATCTAATCAAGATTCCTTCTTGTAATTTTCATTTGGACCTGCTTTAAACATTCAGTTGATGTTGAAACATATTCTTCATCTTTCTATGGAGTCACTTTTACATTATTAGGCAGAAGCTATAGAGTTTTGTTATCTAGGTTTCTTGTGAAAACTAAAATGATTGATTGAATTTTATTTAGTATCGAGGTTGTGGATGATTGTTATTTGGTTTTCCAGTTGATATGATTGAATAATTTTGGTACTTGACGATAGGATTCATGACATATTAAGAGACTTTGCTCGAAAATACTTTAGGATTTAATAGTTTTCTCCCCTTTGAGAATTGTGAATGGTTGCTATCTTTTTTTTGAATGACTACTTAGCATACTTTGATATTTTCTTTTATTGATCTAGGCTTATTTTCATAAGATAGTGAGTCAAGGCCCACATAAATCATTTCATGATTTAGATGTTTCACTTTGACAATGAAGCTTAGTTTTCAAGAGCTTAGGTTATGATTTTAGATATGAAATAGGCATGTGGCATTGGGATAAAAACTTTAGGTCGATAATTAAAATTTGTTTGGATTTATGAGAAAATTATTTTATTAGAGTGAGAAGGATTTGAAAAACATAAGGGAAGAAATAAGAATCTTTATCACTAAAAGTGGCATCTATTTAGGAAGTAGGAGCGAAGACCATGGAATGTGAATAGTAAAACTTGGTGTACAAATCCACACATATTGTTATATACATTAGATATACTGCCACTAAGGATTGAGGGTTTCAGTAGGAATTGATAGGGTAAGGATGTGTTTGTACATACGACTTTTGGAAAGTCAACAAGGTATAGTAAAGAAAGTACACAAGATTGAACCTTATGTTACTTATGGCTACCCCTGTCATGAAAGTGTGAGAGAGTTAATTTACAAGCAGGAAATGCTACATCAATAAACTCATAGGAGGATGAGCCTCGCAAATCTATTTCAATTGGACTTTATTTATTAAACTTTCGGGACTTCTTGGAGATTTAAGTCACTAGAAAAAATATATATATAATATTGTACCTAAATATTTTTGTGGTCCCATTTTAAGATATGAATCAACTAGGACTTTGGGTGAACTTAAAAT
Organism: Jacaranda copaia; assembly: GCA_014898725.1. Classification (NCBI taxonomy): domain Eukaryota; kingdom Viridiplantae; phylum Streptophyta; class Magnoliopsida; order Lamiales; family Bignoniaceae; genus Jacaranda; species Jacaranda copaia. The sequence continues at coordinate 5,315,319 of JACGDI010005475.1, read as the reverse complement.
GTCAAATTAGAATTTTTTAGATATATTTTGGCTTAGAGGAAAACTATCTGACTTATGGAATGGATGCTACATGAAAGAATGCTCCCATAAGATCTTAGTTTTACACGACCAGTTTTTCTAATGGATTTTTCTCATATTTATTGATTGAATCTGAAAATGTTCCAAACATAAAAATTAGGGGTCTATCCTTTAGGTGTATATAGCCCCTTGAATCACCTCAATCAAAAATATATTGAGTAAGTTATCGCCAAAATACTAAAATATGTCCAGTTAGAAGATATAGGACTTTGATTTCTTGAAAATGGATATTAGTGATATCTTTACTACTTCCTGATACAATTAAGAAAAATGATCATCATACAAATTTTAGGTCTATTTCTCAAGTTTTCAATTCTACCTAAATCACCTCAATACGATATATATGGGGAAAGTTATGGTCAAGATACTAAAATATATCAAGTATGGAAATACAGGATTTTGATTTTTCAAAAATAAATAATTTTAACTCTTTTACTAGTTGATCTCGATAGAATTAAGTAACAAGATCAACATAAGATTTGTAACTCTATCTCTTAGATACTTATATCCATCTGAATCACTTCAATCTGATACATAGGGAGAAAGTTATGACTAAAATAATATGTTGTGGCAATACAAAAAATATAGAAGTTCGATTTTCCTAGGATAGAATATTGTGATGACTTTTACTATTTGATTCCAATTTAATTGGGAAATATGGTCAGCATATGAATTGTAGATCTATATCTTAGGTTTCTATATCTATTTGAATCACCTTCATTGGATATATATGGAAAACGTTATGACTAAAATACTAAGATGTATTAAGGTTAAAAATATAGACTCTGACTTCTTGATAGTAGATATTTGTGATGCCTCTTATGGCTTGATCTTGATGGAAATAAGAAAAGTGCTCAATGATTTATATCTCTATCTATTAGGTTTCTATAGGCATTTGAGTCGTCCTACTCCAATAAACATGAAAAAAAGTTATAGTGAGAATACTAAGATATGTCAAATTAGAAGCCTTCTAGACTTCAATATATCACCATCTCAATTTTCTTCACATTTTTGAACCTAAGGCTCAATTTTTCTCCGCAATGTTGGCTTACTTAGATGCAAATATCAACATAAAAGTTTTAGGTTATTCTCTTAGTTTTCCAATGCCTCAAGAAAATTAAAACTATATGAGCAAAACTATCCAACTCATGACTTAGAGCTAAGCAGATGATAGAAGAAGATTTTTGAAATTTAGTGTTAGAGATATGGGGTTTCTAAATTGTCACTTAGAAAAGGATTTGTGATGATTGGAGTATTACCTTATCGACTTATTTCATTGTCAAACTTTATGAAAATACATAATTGTGTCACAACTATGTAGTATCAAGAGGATCCTTACCATATCACAAAGTATAAGAATCTATCACTTCAAGAAGAGTTGACATACGAAGACCAACTATTCCAAATCCTAGATTGAGAATACAAATATTATGCACAAAAGAGTATCCCACTACTATGGAGATGCCATAAGATAGAGAATGTGACTTGGAAAAACAAGGAGGAAATACAAAAATATCACCAGGACTCTTTGCTAACTCAAGCTAGAATTTGAAGACCAAATTCTTTTAAGAAGGGTGGGATGTAATGCCCCACAATTTTATTTCATATTCAATCGATTACTTTACCTTATTTTATTTTATTTATTACTTTTTATTATTTTTTAGATCAATCAGAAGATGTAATACTTATGTGTGTGTGTGTATTTGGTACTAGATTTACCTCTTGGTTAATAGTAAGAATTACCATTCAATGTCATAAATATTTATATAATAAGAACAACAACAACAACAACAACAACAACAACAACAACAACAACAACAACAACAATAATAATAATATATATTCTCATTTCATACCTCTAAATTCCAACTGCTTAATTATTGAACATCTAATTTTAAATCAGATAAATCTAGGTAATCAAGATTCCTTCTTGTAATTTTCATTTGGACCTGCTTTGAACTTTCATTTAATTCATTTGATGTTGGAACATATTCCTCATCTTTCCATGGAGTCACTTTTACATTATTGAGCATAAGCTATAGAGTTTTGCTATTAGGTTTCTTGTGAAAACTAAAAATTGTGTGTGTTTTATGTGTATGTGTGTGTATAGATATGTAGAACATAGGATCGAGAAAGAAGAGAAAAGGCATGTAAGTGCATATGCCCAAATATGATGTGATTCTTGTGGTCCACAACATTAGTGAGAAATTAATTTTGGTGATAATAGTGTTCTTTGTCTTCTACATAATTGTATAAAGGATTCAATTTCTTTATCGTCTAGTAAATGCCTAAATATGCTTTTCTATTAGATGACAGACAGAAGCCGCATATGTTGACCATATAAAGGCCAATTTTGAATTGCAATCAACTAATTCTACTGCAAATATTGACTAATTAAAAATGTAATAATAAATTTGGAATGAAAATTGGTGGAGGTTTGATTGGGTAATAATTTTTAAAATCGGACTGGACAATGAATCAGTGACCCTACTGGTTACTGGTTCAACCGGTTTGATTAGTGGTCGAACCGGTATGACGTTATAATGATGTAATAATTATATTTAATTTTATAAATATATATATAATATTTTAATATTATAAAAAAATAAAACCTTAAATTGATATAAAGAGAATATTATTTAAAAAAAAATTCAACTTAATTTTAACTATTTTTAAGTATATTTTTTCAGAAAATAATACTATTTCACAATTTATTAACTATAAATAAATAAAAAATAATGTTTCATATTGATTTAAGTAATCATTCATTTCTTACTTCAATTCAATGTAAAAATACATTCTTCTACACTAAATATTCAACATAATTTAAGAAAGGTTAAACAAAATAAAATAACAAATTAAACATAAGCATTCACATATAACTACCACTTCATTAAATTTCAAGAAAATAAATTCATGTTTCAAAAAATTATATATCCAAAATCTTTAATCATAATTTTTAACTCATAATTTTTCTCTTTTTTCACTTTTTTTTATTTGTAAAAAATTATAAAATTTAAAAAAAAATATCAAGTGAACCGGTTGAACCGGTCCGATTTTGACCGGTTCAACTGGTTCTTGATCGATTTTGACTGATTTTGACTTCCACTGATTTTTATGCTTCAATTGGACTAGACCGACCACCGGTCACTGGTTCGACCGGTTGAACCGGGCGGTCCGATCTGATTTTCAAAACATGGGGTAAGGAAGAGGGCATGTATATAGGCATAATATTTAAGTATATATGTATGGCCGAATACATATGTGCAATGTTTCAAAACTAGATCGGATAATGAACTGGAAATATTACTGGTTACGGGTTCAATCGGTTTAACCACTGGTTGAACCGGTATGACGTAATAATTATTTTTAGTTTTATAAATAAATATATATATATATATAATATTTTAGTATTACTAAAAAATACTACTTAATTCTACAATTTATTTAGGATAACACCTTATATATTGGAATTTTGAGGAAAATTAAATGACTCGGGTGACTTAACAATTGAGTTGATTGAAACGAAGATAAAATTAACTTTTAGGATCGATTTTGAAGGTGAGTGTCTAAACCTATAAATACTATATAGTGTTATATTTTAAAACCCAAAAGAATATATGCTATTGTATAATTTGCTTGTGACTTATTTTCAACTTATGCAATACTATAACTATATTTCACTGTGCACAAAAATGATTATTTTGTTTCACAATACAAGAAAAAGAATATATGCTATTGTATAATTTGCTTGTGACTTATTTTCAACTTACGCAATACCATAACTATATTCCACTGCGCACAAAAATGATTATTTTGTTTCACAATACAAGAAAACATATACTTTATGGTTTTAATACTTCTAGACTAGCAATTAAATTTGATGATCAACTAATTACTGCTATTGTTACTGCTACGATTACTATTAGTCATATCCAACTTTGTTTGGGCATGTGAGGGATTTCATCGAGCAGTAACAAGCTTGTTGATTAAACCCCAAACCCCCATGGTCTAATCCCCCCAATGTACAATAGAAGCCATTTGTGGTTGATGTGGGTTATAGGAATTCCTAATGACGCTTGGACACTATTTTGGTAAGGTCACACCTTGTCTTGGACCAATAAGGAGCTGTTATAGTGGGAGTCATATAGTTTACTAACTACAGTAAACACTGTCTGATCATTGCATTTAAATTGTTAATCTAGGAAACTATTTATTGAATTCTTGATTCATTACTGCTTGATTGTTTAATTATTTCTACGTATGTTTTTCTCAAATATTTTCACTGTACAAATCATGTTAAAATTCATGAATTCATATTGCACACACTTAGTATTCACTGAGTCTTTTACTCACACTCTTTTTCTTTTTTTTTTAATTTTCTCTTGGCAGACCTAAATCCTAACCATAGTGAGAAAATTGAACTTGCTTCTGATGAGAACTGGAATTGAAAGTTTTCTTTTTGGGATGAGGACTTCACTGTAGCTTTAGCTATGTTGGCAAATTAGTTCTTCTCCTTTAATGATTTTTTAGTTAAGGGAAGTATATTAAGCATTTTGGGTTTCTATATTGCAAGAATTATTTGAATTATTATGAATATTGGAGTTTTTTAATTTAAGATCATGATTTTAGATGAGTGACATATTTTTATTTAGGATTGAGTTTCATGCTTCAAGACTAGACTATATGATTCGGAATTTGAGGCGTGACAAGAAAGGCAAAAATGGTGGGGGCAAATTGGGTTTAAACCCATGGTTCCAATCCAACCTACTTAGTTTTGGGTAGGACTAGGTTTAAAATAATTTGATTGGGATTTGGGTTGGGTTGGATTTTAGTTAGTTGAATATGAGTTGGGCTTTAATGGGTTTTAAACGTAAATGGATTTGAAATGAGTTGAATGTGGTTTCTAAATAATTAAACTCAATTTTAACCCCAAGATTATCTTTTCATTCTATAACTCTTTGAAGATCATACCCGGCTTTATTTTTATTTCTATAACACTCTAAAAATAAAAAAAAATAATGAATTGAAAATTGGCTATATTATATATTACCGATTAATCATTTACCATATCTCCACCTCATTTAATTTTAAAATATTAATTTATTAACTTAATTCAAATGAATTTATCAAGTAACTTTTTACATGAGATTATGATCTAAAAATTAATGATATCACAATCTGGTTTATAAACTCCAATCTTTTATAGAAAGTTTTAGTTAATTAATTTTATAGCCCCTAGGTTATTTTCAACCTTGCAATATGAAAATAAATAAATAAAATGTTTTTCTTTTTCACTTTTTCAATTTTTATGAACTACCAAAATATAAATATGTAAGCACAATAAATTATATTGTACTGAACATTTAAAATATTTTAAATAATTATATTTTATTCATTGAGTAAGATTATTATTTTGTATTACAAAAATATAAATATTATAAAATAATAAATAAATTTTAATTTTAATTAATTTGATAAAAATTAATGTGATTATGTGATTAAAAAGAATTTAATTTTAATTAATTTTAATTTTAATTAATTTGATTTTATGTGATTAAAAAGAATTTACTAAAAATTAATTAACATACGTCAAATAAAGATAAAAAGATTATAGTTTAATAAAATGATATAACAGTATATTTCACTAAAAGTTTATATATATATTGTATTGAACCTGCCCAAAACCCAACCTAGTCCATTTTCAACCCTTAAATATAAAAATCATTTTGAGTCCAATTCATTTTGAACTCAACCTAAAAAAACTCAACTCATAACCAACCTAACTCGCCCATTTACCACTATTAGGTGGAACCAAGTATTTAACGAGGCCATGGCTAGTGATGCAAGGTTTGTGACTACTTTAACTATTAAAGAATGTAAACAAGTGTTTGAGGGGTTGAAATCAATGGTTGATGTTGGAGGTGGCACGGGAACTGTGGCTAAGGTTGTTGCCGATGCCTTTCCAGGATTGAAGTGTATTTTGCTTCATCTTCCACATGTTGTTGCTATCTTAGAAGGGAACAACAACTTGACCTATGTTGGAGGAGATATGCTCCACTCTATTCCTCATGCTGATGCAATCTTCCTCGAGGTTTGATTTTATTTGATTTTATTTCAACCATCATTCTAGATTTGTACTTTTTTTTATAAATATATTATATATGTTAGTGATAAGATTTCATGGGACATCCAATGCTAATATTATAATTAATTATACATGTAACTGGTATAAACTTCTATTTATTTTGTTATGATAACGATTTTTCTAAGTTTATTAATAAAAATATTTTGTATAAATTATTATTGATGGTGTTGAAAGTTGTTTATAGTGAAACGGATGGTGTTTGGGCAAATTCGAATGGGGAGGTCGAATGATTCAAGTGCTATTCTTCTCGAGGTCTGAGATTTGTAATAACAGCATATATCAAACTAGTCAAGGTGCCTCCGACGAAGACACTCCGACGCTCAAGTTAGTTCTGGTCGATAGGCGATAATTGAACAGAATATTTAGAGCTTATAGTGTATTTAGCATTACCTAGAGTGTGGTTGAGTATAAGGGTATTTATAGCCTTTTCCTGGTGTGTGATGTGGTGAAGGTGTCCTTATTAGGTGTAGTGAGCTTTAGTTCTTGCCGGGGGTTAACAGTTAATTTAGATCTCAGTATTATTCCAGGTGGCACCATCTCTTATGTTCTAGGGTGCATAGTACCATTGACAAGCGCCTTCTTGTTAAAGGTGGTGGCAGCGACTGTACCTACTATCACGCGCTATTAATGCAGAGGCATGCTGCCTATCAAAATAATAAATGCGGCGTGGATATGAGTCAATGCCGGATTGAGCTACTTCATCGATAATAATTGAACAAATGAGGCTAGTCGATCAGAGAGATGGTCGCATAGGCTAGATAGGTTGATGCCTTTTGTCGAACGCAATCGGCAATGGTATACTCAACCAGATGGTTATTGTTGAGTAGTTTTGCCTAGAATTCATGTTGGGCCTTGTGTGTTGAGTGGGCTTTTTAAGCTAAGTGGGCATGTTGGGCTATCCCATACATGAGTCCCCCACACTCGTTGTCCTGATCGAGCTCATCGAGGAGCTGGAGCAGGGAGCATATAGGTAATTACGATGGTTATTCACATTCGATTGGGGTTTTTGAATTCTCAATCATGATTTATGGCAGTTCTGCTGCATTTAATGTGCCGATTACTTCATAGAATACGAAGCATAAGCGGCATGGTGTAATTATAACTAACGCTTGGGTTTCTGTACTCAAATGTCTATAAATAAGTGAGATATAGGTCTTCATTTACACTTTTGCTGAAATTGTATTCGGTCGAGTTCTTGTTTACGAAGTTCTCCAAACCTCTTATTGCACTTAGAGTTTATAGAATACCTATTGTAAGAAGCTCTACCCATTTAATCTTTTTCTTCCTTTTCTTTTGCAAAAATATCTAGCACCATAGATAGCGAGGACACTGTGTCTAAGATTGTAGCATCACAGGGGTAAACCAGGGTTGAGAGTGCATTTGGAACAACCAAAAATAGTAGTTTCGATAGTTCGTTGAACAATAGCTCGAGTTTGAGTAGCTCAAGTAGTTCAAGCACGAAAAGGGCTTTCTCTGGGGGCGAGGCTGGCCTGAGTGATTATCCAGTGTCTTGGGGTAGATTGTTTACACTTGACTACTATACAAAAACAACCTCCAAAATATCACATGCCAACCTGGTGCAAATTAGGGAGGTGTATCATATCCCTGAGGAGTACGAGTTGCCAGTGTCGAGAACTCAGGATAGAATGCATCGACCTCTTAGGGGGTGTATAACAGTATTTGAGGAAGGATTGAGATGCAGTCTTAGGTTCCCCGTTGCCCAAGTGATAGTCGACCTCCTGGTGGGTCTAGAAGTTTACATAATCCAATTGCTCCCCAATTGTTTCGCCACTCTTTACAGTTTTGCAGTGCTAATGCACCTGTATAATCAACCCACCTCCTTTGTCAACTTTTCAAATTTATTCCACTTACCCATGTTGTTGAAGTCGGATAGTACCAAGGAGTCTGATTTTTACTACTTGACCCCGCCAAAACTTCTTAGTATCTCTTTCTTCTTCATACTGCCAAGAGTGATAAAAACATTTTTCCAATGTTCTAGGACCAGGGGATTTCACCATTCTAAGGGGTTGGTGGAGGGGGCCTATGGAGATGCTAGAGAACCAGACACCTAGTTGGCCTAATACCTTTATTAGGGATTTGGTCAAATTTTGGCACATAGAGGCCTCAGTTCTAACCAAAGAAAGGTGTCTGGTGTTGGCTGGCTCATCGCTAGCCCAACTCGACCTGTCTATAGGCAATCAAATAGGTAGAAATTCTTGTCGATCATTTTAATTATGATTACTATTTATTTTGCTCGATTCAGATGCCTATTTGTCTTGTTTGTATCTACAGATTGAGAAACGATAATGGCCAGTAGCATAATCAAAGCTCAAGCAAAGGCTTAAAAAAATGAGAAACGCCATTGAGCTGCTGCCGCTCGATGAGAGAGAGCTGCCACAGAGCTAGCCAATTTGACATGATTGACCTCAGCTCCTGTACAACTATAAATCAAACAGGCACCCAAACCCTAATCCAGTCAACGGGATGAGCTTATGCAAAGCAACCCAATGGGTCAAGGCAAAAGGCAAATAATTGAGTAGGGAGGCTCAGTGTAGAAGAAGGCCACAAGTGACAAGGGAAAACAAAAAGCAGTGATATGCTACGACCTGTTAAGAAAACCTAGAGATGAAGTACTATTGCAACTCCCCTGATTGTCTTCGCCACATTTTACAACCAACCCGATCCATGAAATAATCGATTCGACCTTCATCATTCAGGGAGGAATGACTGGTAGCAATGCCCTAAAGTGGCTAACCTTAGGGCTTTTCCTACCCGACCAATGAAAACTGATGGGCCTTAGTTAGGTTGGGATTTTTCGGGCATTGACCTACTACAGTAATATGGTAAGCGTGAGGTTGATAATTTCTCATTGAATTCATTTTTTGTTGTAGTATTATGGACTGGCATTCTCATGTTATAGGTGGGCCAAATGGGTTACAATATCTTTTGTCGATTGGAGCTGGCCTTGGCGGATAGGGAGAAGTTGCAAGGAGGATATGGAAACCCTTAAGGTATAGCTCAAGCCCTCCTAACTTCAAATTGAGCAACTGACCAAATGGGTGGCCAGGCTCCAAGAACTGCTAGGCTCCAAAGATCAGCAATTGGTTCACGCAGTCAAGGAGTGGAGTCAAATAGACTCGGTAATAAAGAAAGCTTATTTGGACTTGCAGGTGAGTTTTTTTTTTGGTTGGGCACAAGGTCGCGCAAAGGCTACCAATGAGGAAAGGGAGGCCTTCAACTAAAAGCTCCTAACGATATGGCGTGAGGTAGTCGAATAGTTTATCTTGAGCCCCACCCTTCAGTATGCGAGCATGATCATGTCACTTGATGATGCTCGTGAGGTATTCCATAGGGCTGTGAAGCAGCTCGAGTAACTGGGCTATGCTTTCTAGCCTGGCAACAAGAGCAAGATAAGCCTGCACTAAATGACAAATTAGAGCCTTATCCCAACCTTAAGAATGGCAGAGTTGATCGGGCCCCGAAAAATGAAATTACAACCCTTAGGCTTGATGAGCCTCTAACTAAAGCTCAAAAGAAGAAGGTTGAGGTTGATAAGAAGTTAGAATAGTTGGCCAATGAATTTGTGTTTGCAAAAGACCTTGTGGTGTAGCTTAGAGAGAAAAAGATCGATGTGGCGTAATATGCGCTGCATTCAACCAACTTCATGAGCAACATCACTGGGCCTTCTCAACCACCTTGGGCCATTTTGCCACTTGCTTGCGCATTGTTGTAACCCGACTCAGAATAGCATGAGGGCAACCAGGCGGGGTTCAGCTAAAGCTAAATTGGCTTTTTTTTTGTTTTTTTTATAATTGTGACCAACTTCTCAATGAATAAAAGATGTTTTTCATTTCAATCTTGTTACATTACAAATATCTCTTGAATATTATCATATGCAACTTAATTGTTGTAGTAATATGGGGAATAACTGATAAAACATTTGGTTATCACCATCATGATTAAGAAAATCTAATAATACTGTTATCGATTTTGTTTAATGTTGATAGATGTATAGTAATTTATTTGCACGATTGCATTGTCGATTCTTAATTCTGAATGATCAACTTGATGACTTAATCAACTACTTGGCCGATTATTGTATCTAGGCAAAAAAGCCTAAGTTTTCAGCTTGTAGCTATTTGGGGTTGACTCCATGGTCAATTTAAATTTTGGAAGCTAATCAAATGGCATGAAGTTGTTTCTTTGTTGACTATAGGGTCGACACGAGTCTGGTAGTATGATGCTATTTGCCCATTGACTACAGGGTCGATCGGGAACATGTGTGGCAGCATGGAGCTGCTTGAGTGGTAGTGAGGGGTTGCTTATTCATCGATTATGAGTTTGACTAAGGACTTATTGGCAGCATAAAGCTACTTGAGTGGTAGTAAGGGGCTGCTTATTCATCAACTATAGGGCCGACTAGGGACTTGTTGGCAGCATGAAGTTGCTTGAGTAGCAGCAAGGGGCTGCTTATTCGTTGACTATGGGGTCGATTAGGAACTTGCTAGTAGCATGAAGCTACTTAGGTGGCCATGAGGGGCTACTTATTCTTCGACTATAGGGTTGACTAGAAACTTGCTGCTTGCTGAGTATAATTATAACAATGCCTGCAAATGGTAGTGGTATTGTTGGAACTTAATTAAAGTTGGAGAGTACAATGATAAATACAACATAATTTTAATGTAAAGGTTTCTTAGGTTGATGGCGTTCCACGGGCGAGAGAGTTCATTCCCCTCCATATTGGCTAGTCTATAGGCATTGTGCTTTAATACTTTAATAATAATGTATGGTCTTTCTCATTTCATGTCAAGCTTGCCAATATTCTTGGAGACTTTCACCTTTTTGAGAATGAGGTCTCTAACCTTAAAATGATGCAACTTAATGTTTTTGTTACAGTTCTCGAACATCTTCAACCTGTAGCATTGCATAGTATTGTAACTTTTTGACAATGCTCATAAATTATTTCAAGGTCGAGTTTTCTCTCTACTGTGTTTCTTAGTGGATGGAAGTGAATGACTTGAGCTGTATGTTGAATTAACTTTGAGAAGATAACTGCTTCAGACCCATAAACGAGACTGTAAGGGCTATGACTTGTAGTTGTTCAAGGAATTGTCCTATATGCCCATACACCCTCAGGAGGTTGTCTACCTAATTCAAGCCAGTATCATGTATCCTAGCTTTCAAATGATTGATGATTGTTCTGTTATCCACCTCGGTCTGGCCGTTTGATTGAGGATTGCCCACTGAAGTGAAGTGTTCTGTGATCCCCATAGCTTCACACCAACCTCTGGTGCTCTTGCTTTGGAATTGAGTGCCGTTATCTAAAATAAGGACCTTGGGCAAACCATAATGCTAGATGATGTTTTCTCTTATGAAACTCTTGATGGTCACATCTATTATCTTAGGATCAGCCTCAGCCCCGACCTATTTAGTAAAGTACTCAACTGCGATGATTATGAATTTTGTTGTCCCATCGATCTTAGCAGTGAGCTCAAAATATTGATTCCCTACTGATCAAAAGACCAAGAAATTTGAACATTGATCATAGGCATTGCGAGTTGGTGTGGCAAATTTGAATGGACTTGACATGATGTACATTTTCGTGCTAAATCCACTGAGTCTTTCAACAATGTTAGCTCAAAGTATCCATACCTTATTATTTTGTAGGCTAGCGATCTTTTTCCAAAATGGGTGCCATACATACCTGTATGAATGTCTTGTAATACCTCTAGAGCCTGATCAGGATCCAAGCATCTCAAGGAGGGTCCAAAAATTGGCCTCTTGTACAATTGACCATGCTCATCGAGTGCAAATTTGGTGACTTGACCTTGAAGGCGTCGACCTCATTCCTATCCTAGAGGATGATGCCTTAGCTTATACACAGTTTGATCGGGACTTTCTAAGAAGGTGTAGTTTTTTCAATGCTTGCTATATAATTTTCCTTATGGGGTCCGATTGATAGCCTATTAGTGGTCAAAAATGTGATTTTTCTATCCCTCTTACCCTTGGTCGAGATAGCAAACTTCGACAGAGCATCCGCCTGCTTATTCTCCAATCGAGGTACCTAACTAAGAGTGAACGTTTTGAATAACTATTGCAACTATTTCACCTTAGCCAAGTACCAACTCATCGTAGAGTTCTTAGCCTCAAAATTTCCTTCAACCTACTCAACTACTAACTGGGAGTCTGTGATTGCAACTATATACTCGACACCCTGATTGAGCACCATTCTCATTTCTACAAGAAGGGCCTTGTATTCTGTCTCAATGTTCATGACTGCATAGTTTAATTTTATTGCAAAATCGTATTCCTCTACGGCTGGGGAACGGAGAGCAATTCCTAATACTTCCCTAGATGTGGTTGACGATCTATCGACGTGCAAAGTCCAAATAAGAGGGGCTTCACAATTCCTCTCGGGTAGGTCAACTCTCTCGACAATGAAGTTAGCCAGAACGTGTGCTTTGATGGCTGTTCTTGGCTAAACAGTACTGTCGAACTCTCCTAGTTTGATGGCCTATTTGGTCAATCTTTCAAATGTGTCTGGTTTCAACAAAACTTGCTTGGGCGATTGATTGGTTAGCACTATAATGGCATAAGATTGGAAGTATGGTCACAAATTTTAAGCTGCAGTTACCAGCGCCAAGGAAAATTTCTTGATCTCCAAGTAACTATGCTTTAGTCTTTGGAGTGACTTACTATAATAGTAGATCGACTTATGGCTACCATCTTGGGTTAACACTAAGATTGAGCTGATCGATACTTCGAAGATCGCCAAATATATCTAAAGCACTTCTCCTAATTCAGGTTTTGCAACCATGGGGGTGAGGCTAAATACTACTTCAACTCGATCTGCACCTGATCACACTGTTCACTCCATCAAAAATCCAACTTCTTGGCGTTTCTGAGAATTTTGAAGAAAGGTAAATTCTTGTCAGCTAATCTTGCAATGAATCTTCCTAAGGTTATAATCCTCCCGACCAACCTTTGAACGTCTCTAATTGTTTGCGGAGGGGTGACATCGAGAATGGCCTGAATTTTCTACGAGTTTACCTCAATGCCTCGCTGACTAACCATATAGCCCAAAAATTTACCTTATCGGACCCCAAAGGTATACTTGTTTGGGTTCAACTTTAGACTAAATGCTTTCAGGATTGCAAAAGTATGACCGAGGTCGAGCAAGTGGTCATGGGCCTTTTCTATTTTTACAATCATATTATCAACATAAACCTCCATCGACTTCCTAATTTCCTTTTTGAACATAAAGTTGACAAGCTTTTGGTAAGTTGCTCTAGCATTTTTCAATTCCAACGGTATGACCAAAAAGCAATATATCCCATTAGGAACAATAAAAGAAGTTTTATCCCTATCCTTGGGAGCCATGAAAATCTAATGATAACCTTAAAACGCATCCATCATGCTTAATAACTTACAACCAGCAGTTGAATTAATTAATAAATCTATCTGAGGTTAGGGTAAGGATCTTTAGGGCATGCTTTATTTAAATTCATGAAATTATTACACATTCATCATTGTCCCTTATTATTTGGGACTAGTACAACATTATAAAGCCAAGAGGGATATTGAATTTCTACAATATAATCTGCATCTAGGAGTTTCCTAACCTTCTCCTCGATGATATGCATCCTCTCAGCATTGAATGTCCTCATTTTTTATCTGATCGATTTGTACGAGTGGTCAATATTAAGACTGTGCATGATGACGTTTGAGTCAATTTCTTGGAGGTCAGATGCTCTTCATACAAAGTTGTCAATATTCTTTCTCAGGAAATTGACCATAAGATACTTTAGGTGGGAGCCCATGTCTGTTTCGATATGGGTCATCTTGTTGGGGTTTTCCTACTCCAGCTCAATGGTCTTAAATTCCTCAATAGGCTCCACCTTAGTGTCTCCTAATTTTCTCTTCTTGTTGGCCTAGCTCTCCTCAGGTTCCGCTATAGGGGCGTCCCTCGAGGTCTTCAGTTGTGGTTGAGTCTTCTACTCACTTGACTCGGCTGAGATGTTGTAACACCTCAAGGCTTTCTTTATGTTGCACAAAAGCTCTCCTGTGCCCGCTGGGGTCAAAAATTTAATTTTCATGTGGTAGGTTGACACGATGGCACGAAAGTTATTGAGAGCTGATCGACCTATTATGCTGTTGTAAGCAAATGGGGCATCAACCACCAGATAGTTTACCATCAAAGTTCTCCTTCGAGGAGCATCTCGAAATGATGTTAACAGGTTGATAGATCTTTCCAAAATGACTTCTGACCCTCAAAACTAACCATCGAGGTTCGCCTATATTTAAATTTCAGCTGGCCCATATTGATTCTTTTTAAGATGGAGAGGAAAATGATGTTGGCCGAGCTGCCATTATCAACCAAGACCTTGCATACTTCAAAGTTGGTAATCTCAACAAAGACTACTATGGGATAGTCTGCTTTATGGTTGATATTCCTGCTCTTGAGGTGGGCTAAGTCGCTGTCAGTGAATGAGATAGGCTTTGCACTTATTAATAGGTGAAATGCTATTTCAATAAGTGAGGCTTTTGTCGACTCGAGCCTCTTCTAGGTTTTCCTTTGGGTAGACTTTGAGTCCCCCCGAGTGAGACCTCCTGCAATCATGTCTATCACTCAGATGAGCAAGTGATCCTCATGGGCAAGTTTCTTTCCTTTATCTTCCCTTTCAGGGCTAACTGACCTTTCTCTATGGGAAGTCCGATCAGTTCTACCCCCTTCGACCTAAGTGTCCATGGCTAATATTTCTTGAGGTGGCCCTGCCTGATCAGCCTCTTAATCTCGTCTTGGAGGTTGAAGTACTCATCTATGTCATACCCCTTCTGTTTGTGGAAGTGGCAGTATTTTTTGGATTTTTTCTTTATCTTAGTCTCTATTAGTTTCCTCAAAGTTGGATGGCATACAAGACCTCTCTCCTCAAGATGTTCAGAGGTGTATAGTCATGGAAATATGTTATGGGAGATCGACCTCTCTCTTTGTGCTTTTGATTGTCTCTTTCTTTTTCCTTCTTTTCAATCTCGAAGAATCCAAACTTAAGCTTGTTCATTTTTTCCTGGGTCATGTATCTCTTGATTATGTATCTCTTGCCTAGGTCGAGCAACTCCTCTATCGATTAGGGATGTTCATGCACCAACGCATTGGCGCATTCTTTGTGCCTGAGCTCTAGAAATAGTACATCAATCAGGAACTCAATCCTGGGATTATCTATCTTAAGGACCTCTGTGTTTAACCTGGTAAAAAATTAAATGAGGGACTCCTCTTCGCTTTGATTAATAGTATAGAGAGGGGTGTGGGGAGTTTTATGTTTTTCTTGCTGGCAAATTGATGCAAAAATTTATCACACAGCTAGTCATAAAAGTAAATTGACAAAGGCTCAAGCTTCACAAACCAGTTAAGCGTAATGCCTTAGAAAGAGGTTACCAACATTTTGGCATAGATGTAGTTATTGTGCCCATACAGCTGCATCATATGCTTGAACTACATTAGGTGCTTGTTAGGGTTCGTTGAGCCGTTGTATCTTAGTAGACCAATTGGGACCTTTGTGTCGACAACAGTACACTCGTCGATAATTTTTTGGATAAATGGGAAGCCTCTTTCCCGAGGAGATTCTTGGGGGCCCTCTGGATTAGGTGCTCTATCAGTGTTTCTCCTTGAGGCACTTATTCAGTTATTAGACTTGATGGAATAATTCTTCCCATTCCTCTTGATCAGCCAGAGTGGCATTTTGATCAAATCATGGCCTCGTGCAATTGACCTTATAGCGTGTGGGGCTCGAATGGGCCAAATTGCAAGGTCAGCAGATTTTTCCACATCTTAGTAGTAGTCATACCTGGAACGTTCAACCCTATCGCATTCGGGGCTTAATTAGGTTGAACATAATCAACTGAGTCAGTAATCTCCTTCCACAACTCTGGTGACCTCCTTTCATCATGGGGGTATTTAGGACTGGCTTCATGTTGGGTGGGCGATTGCCTAGATTTCTGGTGATCACAGCTATCCTTGGAGGACCTTTCTTCTGGGGGAGGCAGTTGCGGGGTAGCACTGCCAGCAGGGGCTAGCACAGTAGTGTGCCCATTTAATGCGGTGGACAGTTGGGCTAAAATTTGAGTAGAGATTTGCTCGCTTATCAGTTGCATCAACTAGGGTATAGTTAATGTCACCACTTGCCTTTGGGGGGCGCTATGGCCTAGAACATGTGCACTTTGCTGGGGTGGAGGGGGAGGTAGAGATGTGGACCTCCTATTCTCCTTTCTTCCTGATGTGGCTATACGCATGTTCACCATTCTTTCATTGAAATCTCAAAGGTTTCCCATAAACAGTGCCAAAATAATGATGTTGAATGTCATTTATAGTGAAAAGGATGGTGTTTGGGTAAATTCGATCGAGGAGGTTGAATGATCCAAGTGCTATTCTTCTGAAGGTTTGAGATTTACAATAAAAACACACATTAAACTAGCCAAGGTGCCCATGGTGAAAGAACTCCGATGCTCAAGTTAGTTCTGTTGAGAGGTGATAATCAAGCAGAATATTTAGAGCTTATAGTGTATTTGACATTATCTGGAGTGTAGCTGGGTATGAGGGTATTTATAGCCTTCTCCTAGTATGTGATATGGTGAAGGTACGCTTATCAGGTATAGTGAGCTTTAGTCTCTTTGCCAGGGGGTCAATGGTTAATTCAAATCTTAGTATTATTCTAGGTGGCACCATCTTCTATTTTCTAGGGTGCACAGTACCATGGACAAGCGCCTCCCTGTCAAAGGTGGTGGCAGAGTTGATGGCAGTGACTGTACCAACTATCACGTGCCATTAATATGGAGGCATGCTGCCTGTTAGAATAATAAATGCAGCGTGAATATGATTCAGTGTCGAATTGAGCCACCTAATCGATAACAGTCAAACATACGAGGCTGGTCGATCAAAGAGATGGTCGTATAGGCTAGATGGGTTGGCATCTCTTATCGAACGTGGTCGGCAATAGTATACTCGACCAGACTTGATATTAGGCCTTGTACGTTGAGTGGGCCTGTTGGGTTATCCCATATTAGTTATTATCAAAACTTAGAGACATAAGAATTTTATTTAGGTGTTGTTGCTATACAATAATTTAGACAATAGTTATAGTGATAATTAAACTAATTTAAAAAAAATGTTAATATTGATTCAGTTTAGATCCTTCATTCCATTTTTTATTTCATCTCATAAATATATGAAATATGTATTAAATATTTTTTTTATGGAAAAAATTTATAGGAGATGAAATAGAGAATAGAGTAGGTGGTCAAAAGTGCTAATAATTAATTATATTTATGTTGTCATTAATTAATTTTTAAGAGTGACATATAATAATTAATTCAATCACAATTTTTATCTTTGCTTGATTTATAAAAATTGTAATCATAGCAAAATAGTAATTATTATAACTTGTATATATTATTAGTGATAATTTTGTTATTGACTCATAAAAATATTATTGCCAGTATGGACAGTGAAATATATTATTTAATGATAAATGGACATTAAATCACCAGTTTGTAACGAGGTAGAAAATGACAACCAATGAATAGTTCGTGACTGGAATGATGAAGAGTGTGCTCAAATATTGACAAAATGCAAAGAAGCAATAATTCCAAGTAAGGACAAAGGTGGAAAGGTGATTATTGTTTTATGAATGATCAGAAAAAAGACCACAAGGCAACTGAAACTCAGCTCTTCTTTGATATGTTGATGATAGTTGAACAGATTGGGAAAGAGAGAACTGAGAAGGAGGGGGCTAAGCTCTTTTCTGCTGCTGGACAGACTGGATTGAGGTTTTGCCATAATATATCTTTTAGTTTATGTTCACTTTAGATTTTCTACTCTACTCTGCAATTCATCTCCAATTCTAATTTGATAAATATAGGCCAAGTGTATCGTATTCCACATCAATAAGTTTTATAAGAAAATATTTAATGCACTTGGCATACATATAGAAAATGACATTGAAGATAAAATATAAACTAAAATAGAGGATCCAAACCAGTTTATGCCATGCACGCATTCAAAATAAATGACTTATTTCATATGTACTTTAATTTGTCAATTTTTTTCCTCCTTTTTTCCAATTGAAATTTATACTTTTCAAAACTATCGTGACTGTAAAAGTACTAATATGGTACTATTAAATTTTAATTCTAGTTTTAAAAATAATAGAATTAAACATAAATTATTTATACTTATTTTGATCTCTTATTTAAAATACAGCCGCGAATCAGATTAGCCCCCACAGTATGATAGAGGGAACAATTATTTCTTGTTTAATATTATGAACAATTGCAACCATTAAAAGGCTAAAAAACAAACACGATTTCCCAAATAAATCAACTAATAGCTCCAACAAGATTAAATAACAGACGAAATACTGAGCTGAATACCAGGCATCAGTCTTTAAAAGGTTTAACAGAGTTTTATTTCCTCGCCGAAAAAATTATGGAACTTAAAATTTTTGTAGGCTAAAAATAATGAAACCAGAGCATAATTTGAGGCTCACTATCTTGTGTTCTGAACTAGGAGTGGTAATTTATGTGGATTGGGTAGGTTAAGGTTGTGTTAAGGTAGATATATTATATAAATTTATGTAACTCAAATCCAATCTATTTAATTTTAAAGTTGATAAGGTCAAACTCAAATTAGACCTGAACTAAGTTAAGTTATCGTTCTCAATGTGAATTTAGATAGGATGGAGCCACAACCTAAAAAATTATATGAATTATTTGTGAGGAGCATTGGAAAATGAAAAGGCTTGTACAAAATGTAAATTAGATTCATATTTATGCTTCTGCAATATGTTTTCCCTTTCCTAAAATCATTTTAAACGAAGAAGTATATAATTATTTTCAAATCATCAACATTATTCACTATTAGGGGACAAATATTTTATCTGGCATGTGATCATATATATTGAACCAATCTTGAGTAAATTACTCTCAAATATTATGTAAAGATACATGCGAACTTAATTGTAAAAGATGAACATATGAACAATTAATGTTATATATAGTTATAGTGGATTGTCTTGTTGTTCTACTCATTACAGAATATAACAATATTGCATCTTGCATAATTGTCAAGCCAATATTTCTTTGATAAAAGTTGGCTTGAATTGGACAAAATTTATGAAATAGATAGACAATAAAAGAAGGAACTTCAAGGATGTTGGTTTCGACACTCTATGTTTTATTTCCTCCACTCCATGCCCCGAATGCTTAAATTGCAAATGATTCAAATAACCTAATTTATTAATTTTTTATATACCACCATTCACAAATAAAATTATTACTTTTTCACTTCAGTACTTTTATATTCTTAACCTAATACTTCTTTCAATTTCTCACTGCAATTTTTCTAGAATAATTTTTTATGAATTAATCTTCATTTCTGTAGTTAAAACAAGGTAATAATTCAAAAAAATTTTTAAAAAAAAAGTACTTAAAGAACATGCAATTCTATTTATAAATAATGAAAAACAATGTAATTTCATTAACTATTAAAGGATTATCCAATTTGTAGTTCACAACATAAAGAACAAACAATTTGTTTTCTGCGTACATAAAAAAGTCAGAAGGATGTAATACTCAAAATTAACAAAGATTTACAAGATAGTGAAGTAGGATTATTTTTAATTTGCTATGCTATTTTGATTACTCTTTTATTATTTATATGATCAAGACAACTATAATCACTTCGTTTTTTAATTTTTTTATAATTATTTTCTAAATACCAAATGAATGTCTTGTCCTCAATATTTAATAATTTTAAAAATATAGGATAGACATTGGAATTAGTTTGGCACGACACACAATTGCAAACATCAAAAAATGGAACCAATTATTGTAAATGAGTTTGCAATAACAAGTAAAAGACAAAATACTCAATTAATTCATCAAGAAAAAATACAGCAACTACTATTTTGCAAATAATCCAAAGCACTTTTGGGTTGAGCGGACCAACCTGCAACCAAACCCAAACCATCCAAATTTTTTGGATTGTTGTCCGGATAGACTCCATTTGAACCCCATTCGACAAACCTCAAGCTAACTCAATGATTTTGTGTTGGTCTTGTATCCATCGTAGTGGTGGATAAGAAATTGCCATCCATATTCTTAAATAATTAAAACACAAGAAAAAAATGGGGAATTTTGATAACTTAATTTATCCAACAATCGTGCAATTTCTTTCAAAATTATGCATTTCATTTGACAAAATAATTACTAATTTTGATTAATTTTTAATGTAGTTTTATTTTATTAGGAGATTAAATAATACAAGATTATAAACTAATAAATCATGTTATTAAAATTATACATTAAACAGTGTGTAAAAGACATATATTGATATTATTATTTTTGAATTATTTTTTTAATTAAGGAAAATAAATAAGAATAATTTGTATTAGACCTAACAAAACCCAAACCTAACCTGTTTTCATGTCAGACCAATTTCAATTCATCTATCTAAACCTATTTCAGAATCAACCCATTTTTTGTCCAATCCACATATTCAACACCACTTTGTTCCTAATAAATTAATCTATAATTTGCACTATTGTATGCAGCACAATTTTGTTGACTACAATGATACAATTTTGGCAACATTATGAATTCTAGAAATTTGAATCTTTTAATTAAATAAAAAATTCTAATTGGTTGTTAATTCATTCTTAATTTATTCTTCTTCTAATGTAACTAACTTATTTGTTGCAACTAAAACATCATGTTGTACTTATCCAAAATGCAATATCTACTTTTATTTCATGTCAAATTTTGATAATGGTAGATTATTTTCACCATAGATGTTCAAAATATCTATAATTACAGATTTAATATTTTATCTCTATAAATTTGAAATTCTAAATGTATTTGGTTGTTGAATTTGTATTTCACTATTTTTTTATTGCAATTTTTTAAGTACATATCATTTTAATAAGTAGTTGAAATTAATTCAATTCCCCAATAAAATGAATGAAAAAAAATATGAATTTTTAATATGAAATTTACTTAATTAGATTAAATAAAGAATATAATATTATAATTATTTAATTATGCATTTTTATCTAAATTTACTTAATTATACTTGGTGTATATATATATTTTAATTGTTTAGATATTTTTAGTTTTACTTATAATATTTTTTTGCAAGATATTTCATAGCTCTCTGTCAATAGATAAACAAAGTAAATATAATTTATTTATAAACATCCATGTCCATGTAATTATTAGAAACTTAATATTTACTATAAATAAAATACTCTTCTATATAATATGTGTATATTCCATAATTTAATAACTTATACTTTGATATTGATGATTAGCAATAATTTTCCATATCTTGGCATGGTGAGAAAATGTTACACAAAGTGGATACATTCGGACTAATATAATAAATATATGTTTAAAGTTGAATAATTTTATTAAACAACAATATTAAGGTTAATTTTTCACCCCAAAAAAGTTAGATTTTCTTATTTTTTAATTTAACTATATATTTTTATTCCAAGAATAATTTAAAAAATTATTAAAGATAGTAGTTGCTAATCTAATTTATGTAGAAACAAACATATCTAATTATCTTTTTTGTACTTGATATAACACCCTAAGGGAAACAAAGTAAAAATTAAATAAAAGAGCCAATTAAATAAATAATAAATAAGCAAAAGACTAGTGATCCAACTAACTAAGACTTTCAAGAAGAGTACATAGACCCAAGTGGATCAAAGCCCGCCAAACACTTATTCACTATAAATATCAACTTCCTAAGTCAAAATGTGAATGAAAAATTATTTATAAAAAATTGTGAGGTCTAACTCTATGCAAATGCATTCAGGAGCAAAACCTCTCTTGAGCTAGTTAACTTTTGAAATGGACCCTAACTCTACTTTTGAGTAGCATCCTTTTGGAAACATATGTGGGAATTTTTATTTGGAATGAGGAAAGTTGAGAATACAATATCCATATCACTCATGAGGCGAGAACGCAGGGACCAACTAACTTGAAGCGCAGTCATGTCCGGCGTTGGAGCCAATACCAAAAGCTCATCCACTATAGGAGGAGATGCCAATGCAACAGGCTCCATCTCCTAAAGAACCAAGATTGAAGATGACTCAAGAAGCACTAATAATATCATTGGAGACCACGTAAGCTGTAACTAGGGCTATAAATGAAAATTCAAAATTTTGTTTAACATTTGCATTTGAATCTGTTTATACAAATTATTATCTACATCTGATTAAAGAGGATATTATTTGTATTCAATAGGTAAATATTTGATTATAAATGAATACAAATATGGTAAATGCATATTCGATCCATTTAATATCCACTTTAAATATATATTCAATGAATATATCCACTTGCATACTTGATCTTTTGTAACTTAATTATATCCTTTATTCATTTTTAATAAATAATATTTAAAATATTACCATATACAATACACTCTAATTATTCATGTATTTTAAATATAATAAATTATATTTAAAAATATTATACGTAATATAATATTTGTATATCCATAAAAATCTCATAATTCATTTATATACATATAAATTGTAATTGAAGAATTTGGAAGAAAAAATAATAATCTTAAACAATTATTGTAATATTGAGAAAAAATTAAAAAATTAAGATAATCAACATAAGTTGTTGTTGTCATTGTTGTTTTCTTACTCTATAATTAATATATGTAATTGTCATTATTAATATTAGTTAGTGCTAATAATTAATTATAAGATTAATATTTAATTAGAAATCATGCTATTTGTTTGATTGCTTCCTTTTTAATGAAATTGTACAATTATTTCTATTAAATAAATCATATGCATTGTTATAGGTTAATAGATTTACAGATTTGAATATTATTAAACAAATATTCAAATAATTACAGTTGAATATGAATGTCCGGAAAAATAATATTTATATTCGAATACGTGTAATTTTAAAAAAATATGGATGCATTTGAAAAATTATAATAAAATACGTATATATGTAAATTCAATTTATATATAATGAATACGAATTCAGATATCATTATATAAATATCCATCAAATCCATATCGTCTGTATCCATATATTCCAAAAGTTCATCAAATATGAATATAAAAATAGGGTATCCAATCTGTTTAATACCTATTTATACCCCTAGCTATAGCCAAAGTGCTCATCTGGTACGACTGAGAGCACTGCCCTTAAGAGCAACCCCAATTTTCTCATTGGAGCAAGAAAGCCTCATCATCCATAAAGAGTGCAAAATGAAAGAAAGATCTATAAAGAGACCCCACCCCTACTCCACCTTAATAGGTGGACATGTAATCATCTCTCTGAGATAACTTGTCATGGCAATTGCCCTTTGCCATGGGAGTTTAGACTTACTCAATTGCACCTCAATGCTTAGAAGGATTAGGAAGCAAGTATGTCCTTCTAGCTACAACTTTCCTAAGTGCTGCCCTTTCTACCCTGCCATCTTAGTAAAGTCTCTTCCTTCAAGCATGAAGTTTGCCAACCTATTGAAGTTTGATGGCATAGGAGACCCCCAGGAGCACCTAGATAATTTCATTACAAGGATAGAGCTCTACAACTTGAACAATGTTGTCTACTACAATGCGTTTCACAGCACCCTCACCTTGCGTGCTTTGGCATGGTTCAACCAAATGACGACTAAATCCATCATGAGCCAGAAGCAACTAGCACAACACTTTCACCATAATTTTCCCCATTAATTGCTAGTACACAAGACAACATCTTACATGTGTACTGTTTGCAAAATTATGGAAAATCTTTGAGAGACTACCTCAACTACTTTTTCCTAGCAATGCATTAGATCTCTCACATCAGCCAACAATTCTTGCCTAGCATTATTCAACAAAATCGAAGGCATAAAAACTTCTAAGTGTCCATAGTTGGAAAGCTACCAACCGTGCTTGAAGAACTCTTCATCTAAGTGGAGAAGTACATCTAAATTGAGGAGGCAATGACCCCTCAAGTCACTAGCAAATGAGAGATGAAATAAGCAAAAGCAACAACAAAGGGTTAGGAGATTGTCAGCATAACCTCCTAGGGCATTCTCCACACATACCTCTTTTATAATATCCAAGACAAATATCCTGGTTAGGGTAGAATAGTAAGGCCTAACTTTACACAACCTAAAGATGGTGGACAACTTGAAAAATAGAAATTCTATAACTGATGTTGCTTTTACTACGACTATGGGTACATTACTGAGGAGTGCTGATATCAATAAAAGAACTACAGAACTAAAGATAATAAATATTGCCAATGCTCAATCGCCTAATGAACACTCCAAGCTAAAGAAATGGTATTGTTAGCAAGGCTTAGAGAACTTACTTACTACTAGTATCATTCTTTGCGATATTTGGAAGACCTAAAAAAGGTGACTCTTCAAATACAAGAAAGGCATCAGTGCGAGCAGCAAGACAAACACAAGCCCACTTAATGGACCCAATATTAGGGATTTATGAAGTGTGTCCTTTGCTCCCTAACTTCACCTTAAGAGAAAAAGACATGGCTATGAAGCTAGGTAAACATAATGATGCCTTGGTGATCTACACTTCCCTCATCAATTTATAGCTAAAAATGGTCTTAGTGGATAGTTAAAGTTCAATAGATATAATCTACTATGACGCTTTCCTCTAGCTTGGTATGGATAATACCTAATTGTAGAAAATCAACACTTCGCTAGAAGGATTTAGTAATGAGGTAGTGGATGCTCTAGGAGAACTCTCTCATTCTCTTTTTGGGCATTCATCCCTAGCGGCCACAAAAATCGAGAGGTTCTTAGTTGTCGAGACCCTATCAGCTCATGATGTCACATTGGGGAAGCCAAATTTGAACCTCTTTCAAGTAATAGTATCAACCTGCCACTTGAAAATGAAGTTCCCTATTTCAAGTCAAACAAATGAAGTTGTTGCACATTAGCACACTACTAGAGAATGCTGTGCTAGTACA
Source organism: Jacaranda copaia (assembly GCA_014898725.1). Lineage (NCBI taxonomy): Eukaryota > Viridiplantae > Streptophyta > Magnoliopsida > Lamiales > Bignoniaceae > Jacaranda > Jacaranda copaia. The sequence continues at coordinate 5,290,085 of JACGDI010005475.1, read as the reverse complement.
CTAAAAAAAACTAAAAACACCCTTGTCATCAATTTGTAATAGGAAAAATGAGGTCAAGATAACAAGTGGAAAGATAAAGACAAAGGAGTGGTCCAACAACCAACATCATTTCGAACTCTAAAAGAAGCAGTCAACTAGGTGCAAATTCATATCTCAAGAAGTTTTCTATTCAGAAGATAATTATGCTAACTACTTAGCTTCCATAGGGGAGATGCCCCTCAGAATGAATATTTAACTATTTTACTTTCCAAATGAATTTCCAACAAAGTTAATTACATATTATTTCATTAAAATCATATATCAATCATTACATGCGTATACACCAATCATCCAATTATAAATATACATAAATATATTACATGAACAAATAATTTTTACCTACAAACCCAATAAAAAAGTAACTGATTTAACATTTACAAAAAAATTTATTGCCCTCAAAACATTACCAAATAAAAAGCTTCACTCTTAAATCATTTTCCTTGAGAAGGCTAAAAATTGTAGATGTATTTGCAGGTATTAGGTAAAGAAAAAGGGCATGGAGAACTTAAATAATGAAGAGATACCTTGAACTGAACTTCTTAGTTTTTGTATTTGGTAGCATAGTTTGTGAATAGCCTTTTATTTTGTCCATACTTGTTTCACTTGTTGTTAATTGGGATAGGTGATGCATAAGCATATGCTGGCTTGGTTTTTGTTTGTCTATGATTAGAGATAGTAATGTATACAGTAAGCAACACATTTAGTTTTACTTTTGGGTTGGTTGTTGAAGATTGGTTGATAGGTATGAAGAGAATTTATTGATAGTTTTGTAATTTTTGTATATATAAACACCACAATGTCAAAATAAACGAAGTGTAATGTAATTAATTGTCTAAAACATGGTCCAACTTATCTATATTTCCATTGTCTCTTTTCTTCCTTTGTTATTTCTATAGGTGATGTTTATTAAATGTTGTATAATGTATTCTATAAAATGTATCCTACAATTGTGGGAGATTTAATCAATCAATAAAAGTTGAAACAATTTGGCTACCTGAATTGGGTCTAAATGTATACATTGATTTTGCATAGGGTGGTAACATGGCCTCTTTTTGAAAGAAGAGAAAACAACTTCACACATAATACAGAGAAAGAAGAGAACGAAAAGAATATAGGGAGGATAATTTTTCTAAGTAAAATGAAAAAGGAAAAATTTTGAAAAGAATTTTAAAATTTCTATTTAAAAAAGGGTCAACTATGCCCCAAAGGAAATATGGACAATTCATTTGCAAATTGCATCTCCTATTTACAGTCTACGTGCCTAATCACCAATAGGCAGTTTTGCAACAATTTCATATTTTACAAGGGGTAATGTGCATTTTTCCCAAGTGAGAATTTCTCCATACCAAACAGACATATACTCCAAGAAAAATAGTATTTTTCATTAACCATTTGGATTTATGGTGAAAATTACAGATGGCCAGAAGCTTACAATTGAGAATTTTGTTTTATTTGTCCAATTGAGAATTTGAATCCAATTTAATACGTTCTTAATTGATCCCTTGATTCATGCATCGATTGTTCAATAGTCTCAAATTAGTCAACAATAGTTTATTGAGATCCGATTTTTAAAGATCCATAGTATCATGTTAATGAATGGTTTAGAAATGAGTCACCCTCATCATTTGTTGCCAAACATGGGATAACAATTTGGGAATATGCAGGGATTAACCAAAAGTGGAATCATTTGTTTAATGAGGCCTTGGCGATTTATGCACGGTTCATGACTAGTGCGCTAGCTATTGGAGAATGTAAATGAGTGTTCGGAGGGTTGAAATCAATGGTAGATGTTGAAGGTGGCATGGGAACGATGGCTAAGGCTATTGTCGATGCCTTTCCTCAATTAAAGTGCATTATGCTTGAACTACGACATGTTATTGCCAGCTTGAAAAGGACCAACAACTTGACCTATATTGCTGGACATATGTTCCACTCCATTCCTAATTAATGCTGGCGCAGTTTTCTTGTAGGTACTAGGTACTTGTGATCAAATACTTCCTATTTTTATAACTCTCTATACATAGTTTTTTTATATAATATTTACATATATATATTAATTGATAATTTTTATAACTATAGGTATTGCATTCAGGAAATGTATTAGTCATTAATTATGGTTCGAGGATGTAATCTCTACTTCCAATAATGAAAGGTTTAACTTATTTAGTCCTTTAAGAATTAACTCGGATGGCTTAAATGATGTATTAATTTGTATGCCGAAAGCATATTATTGGTGTGCAAAAATAAATAATGCAAACAATCACATATATACATTGTCGCAATAAATAATCAAGTGATGATAAGAGTGTCAATCCCATGAGAAAGTAAATTATTTACTACTAATTACTAATCTATCATACACTTGTTTTACTTAAATAAAAAAATTAATAAAATAAGAATTAAAATTAAACTAATGAACTTAAGAAAAGGACACTAATTAAGTTTTCTACCAAGATTAGAAGACTAGAATTATGATTTCATCAATCGAATGGGTTGATTGTATAATTTTCTCTATACAAAGTTAATAATAAGTTGTTAGTCTTGAGTGTTATGCAATTACAGGATTCTTTTGAATTACTTGCAATCAAATCCCTAATGTATCCGATTCACTGTATTCCTGTGTAAATTAACCAAAATACGTATGATGTTGTACCACTCAACTAACTACCTAAAGCAAGCATGTATATTCCTATTCTACTCACAAATTAATTAATTTATCAATTTGAATAAGTAATCTTAAGCTTTTCTATTATCGATCAATCCCTAAATTTTCTTTTTCAAATAATCAAATAAAAAAAACACACAATAGAAGAAATAACTTAAAGCACTACTAATTTCATGGAAAAAAATTATGCATCAATTTATTTGAAAGAATCAATCATTATCCTAGAATAATGAATGAGTTCATGATAGGATTATCAAACAAAATATGAACAAAATAAAACATGATCTCAAATCTAGAATTAAAAATAAAATCAAAAGAAAAAGAAGAAATTCTATTCCTAGATGAATTTGATCTCCATTTTGTCCTCATTCGAGCACCGAATTCTCACAAAACTTCTAATCTCTAAAACAAAAAACCCAAATCGGTCCCTCATTACTAAGTGTCTGAAAGGCTTAATTATACTGATTAAAAGA